>QLPF01008642.1:0-17742 GCA_003314045.1 Hygrophorus pudorinus | reverse complement strand
GCTGTTGGGCAGACACGAAACCTTTACATACGCAACGACATCCGGTATGGTCAAGTCGTGGAGACCTGGTGTCGGATCCCACATCATATTCAGCGCACACACCATACAGAAAGTGACTTATCAAGGCGTTCCGGCAATCCCTCACACTCATGTTAATGGAAGAAATGTTATGCAGCGATAAAGAATGCCGGAGAACGGACAGTTCGGTACAGAAGACGGACGCAGACACTCCTGACCGAAAGTTACGGAAAAAAATGTCACGCAAGATGTCCACAGAACTATCGGGTGTAAAGGGAGGACTTGATGGTGTGGAGCTAGCCTCATACGGGTGGAAAACAGACGATGGCAAATCACTTGTTAGGGTGTGAGCAAACGACGACGACGCACGATTTTTTGTGGAGGAGGCCATGACGTCAGTGCTTGAGACACCATCCATAACCGAATAATCACTGTCTTCGACAAGTAGCTGGTCGCAGGCGTTGCCTGAGTCATTAACCATGTAATCATTATATGTATTTCGTACACCAGCGTCGGCGACGGGTTCCCCGCCTGATAATACAGACGACGCATTTAATGATTCTGGCAAACGAAATAAGCCCCAGTTATTCTATCACAGGTCAGTTACGCACCTGGAACACGATCCGATTGCGACCGGTACCGAGCTTCCAAGCTCGAGGGAGGGAAGACGACGAGGCCATCGGACGCTACTACATGGCACAGCCCCAGCCAGTCCAAGCCAAGCACGACTCTGCTGTTAGGCTGAAAGTCGACAGTGAACGGGACGCAAGACGTGAATGAGAGGGCGACAGCGGCTGTGGGAACTGAGACCGATGCATAACACCGGCCGTTTGATGTGGTCAGGCCCAGTTTATGGACGAGGTCCACGGAGATGTGAGACGAAGGGCAACGGGCGTCGTAATCAAATGAAACCGGGCTTCCTTGCAGAAGACTGGAGGCGAGCATGGCGGCTGAACACCAATGAAATCGATTGGAAATGAGAAAAGCCGGCCCATATTTGAAATTTCTTACGGCAAAAAAGGAAATAGCACCCGTAATCTCTACCCGAGAGTAGAACAAGACCCCCTACCTTTCAGGTAGCGGGAATAATTGTGTTTTATGCCGAAATTTGAGAATTTGAAAACATGCATTATTTACATCCGGTCCACCACAGTCCTGCTCTCCTTGACAGCCCAATCCTATTGCGGCCCTCCTTTTGACATTCCGGCCATTATTCAGTGAGATATCGTTGTTTTATTTTCCGATGATTTTATTTTTCTATTTTCGCACTCCGCCAACTGTTCCGAAAAAGACAGTAATAAGCTGGCCGCTGAGCATTGATTTTTTTGATCCTTCAACACAGTTCTCTCAGCTTAAGCCCGGCACCGTCAATTGTGGTTGTGTAGCGTCACTTGGCAATTGGGGAGAGGTTTCAGCGTGATCCGGCTTCCTTTCTTGGTCACTAGACCGCTGTGGCATGGCCCACCAAAAGGACAAGCATTACTGGACTCAGATCAGATCAGCACTCACCGGAGGACGCTGGACATCTTCTACTCCTGCAACAGCACCCAATGGAACACCATTATCCTGGTCTGAACTATTACGAAAATTCAATAAGCACTGTAAAGGATGCACCGATGTAGAGGAAGTGACTTTGCGAACGTATACACTAGCGCTACTCCTCGGCGCCAATTCGAAAGATGAGGATGGGGACGATCTTTGCGAGGATACCGCTCTGAGTGTCGGGAACGATTGTGTTTTACCTGCAGAACGACTGGAGGAGGCCGGTTTGGGCTACGAGGCACTAAAGAAGTTGGAGTCTTCGAATTTCGACGTGCGTTCTTTGTTCCAATCCTAGTCCTATAAATTTCTGACCTCAAGAAGACCTTGAACTTTGCTCTGGCATACTATGCATATGCCCTGGGACTACCAGCGGAATGTCTCTCACACATCGAGAAAATACCGGATCTCACAGATCTTCAGAGTCATATCCCGGTCTCTGCAATAACTCGTTCGAATGGTCCAGCCCTCACGGTACCCGGCGGTACTGACGCCTCTTCTTCGTCAGGTAGCTTTGCGTCTGAACTGTCCACGGGAATTGCGGAAATCAAGGACGGGAGAGCTTGGGCCATGACTGAAACACTTCGGGGCATCTGTTTACAAGGTAATAATCTCACGAGGTAGAAATTTCACAGATATTCACCTCTTATTCCCTTAGGAATGGCTCACGAACGGCTCTCACCCAAGGATCCTCGAAGGGCACTAAAAGCATATTCATCTGCCTTGTCCTTCCTTAACATAGCAGAGACAGAAATCGCAACCCTCTTGCCACCCAATTCCGGACCTCCGAATGCCTTAGGTCCCCGTAAATTCGACTTTTCTTCGTTCACAAGATTTCGAGAACTTTGGCGCTGGGCGGAAAGGTTGATATGGAGAGCGGTCATATTGGCGGCGCGGACGAGTAATGTTCACGCCCGGGAGGGACCAACCGAGTCGGTGTGGACCTGGCTAACACACTACAGTTCTTGCAGCGCGTATTGGCCGCCTACATTCAGGACTCGACATCGATCGACCATTTCAGTCCTCTACCTTCGCGCATTTGTTATTCGTGCGCGGTCTTTACCTCCCGACGATCATGGCAAACCTGTGCCGTGGCTACATAAAGCGCGTACTGTCATTCATGAATACCGCGCGATTCTCAACGTCAGCACTCGATTTCCTAGAGCGGGTGAACGTAATACAAAGGTTGAAGAATTTGTTGATCTGTGTGTAGCTGTGTGGGAAGCCAGTGGGTCGGTAGGGGACTATGCTGGCTGGGTCATTGATGTGGGTGATATGCATTCTCATTAATCTTATTCTCAGCCTACGGTGCAGATTATGTGGTGGGCAACCCGCCTCACGTTTAATTCCTATCGCATTCTCCGGCATATGACACGCTTGCTCTATGTCTCGGGTGACACGGAACTTGCAAAGCGGACATTGCGTTTATACGTTCAGGTTGTGAGCAAAGCATATCAGGCTGAGGGCGTGGGCATTGCTGCGGACGGGGATAGTAATCGAAATTGGGTGGAGACGCTCATTCAAGGTGCACGGATGTTATGCAGAGTTGCTCAAGCGAAGGCAGGACTGGACGGGATCAAGGAAGCAAAGGAGGCGGGCTCACTGATCGAAAAGGCCAAATTGAGGCTGGATAGAAGTGATGAGGCATTGGTTGCTACCGTCGACTTGGCTGAGGGAATATTGAGCTCGCTGATGGCACTCAAAGGTCAGTGGCAGTCGTAACTCAACCCAACGATTCGTTACTATCTCGTCACGTAGAGCAAGACCCACGTACCCGCCCTACCCGCCTCTCTCATTCTCGCTCCCTCTTTCTCCGTTCCGTCCATAAGTCTCCTACCCCGTCTGGGCATTACCACCTCGCCCTCTCTCTAGCGCGTCCGGGACCCTCGCAAGATCTAGACCAAGCAATCATCAATATGAGATCTGCACTGGAGGGTGAGTCCCGGGAAATTCGGTATTGGCATTTGTTGGGATTGTTACTTGCCGCAAAAGAGCAATGGAAAGCGGCCAAGGAAATTTTAGAGGAAGGTGCGGAGATTGCGGAAGACTACTCGTGTGACGACGAGGTAGACACAGCAACGCCAAATGGTCTTCACGTTAAGGATTTTGGCGCGGCAAACGGGGAAGTGGACGGTCTTCCCCGCCGCAATTCCGACAGTTCGCTGACATCAATCGAGCGCCTCCTCGGCGAGGATGCCGCTGAGATCACCCCAGTTGCGACGTTACTTCAGCCAGTTCCCGACCACCCTCCTCCTTCTCGGCAAGAAGTCTTTGAACATGCACTGCAGTTACGGACGACACAAGTTGTTCTGGTAGAGTGCGTGGAGGGCCCAGAAGGGGCAGGCGATAGGTGGGTGGAAGTTTTCAGGTGGATTGCAGAGAAGAGGGGTATCGTCACTGAGCAGCGTGAGTCTGTGTTCGCAGTGCGTTGGGGCCTTTTGAAATTAACACCTAAGCGCAGGGCGATTATCGTCGGACGGTGAGGAATTGAAGGTCCCTTCTGAGCTTGTCCTCAACCCACAGTCAATATCAGAGAACGAAGAACCACTATTAGCGAGTTCTCAGACCACGGAGGCTGAAGGCTTCAGCTCGTCGAGTACTACCGAGCTACCGCTCCCCATTGCGATAAACATTCATCCCGCTAGTGTCGATGACCCTCCTCGTAGGACCTCAGCTGAGAACTCCACGCGGGATGAGAAATCGTCGTCATCAATGGACAGAGACAGGGATATGTCCAAAGGAAAGAAGGTTCGGCAGGTGCTGAAGGATCGCGTGCACAAGGGACAGTCGACGATTACCACTATTTCAAAGAAAATCGGAAATGGAGTCGTTAGAACTGGGAGTTTAAAGCGGTCTATTTCCAGTCCAGGCAAGTTCAAGTTTTGCTTTGTGCCTTGCCGTTCTGACGGCAGTCCTCGGTCCAGATTTCCATCTAGTACTTCGCAATACGCATTATCAAGCATCTTCGATACATTCACGCAAACGTCTCAGCTCTTTGATCCACCAAGACGAGAAATCGCCAGCGGCTTCCCCGCCGCCACCATCGCCACCAAAGCTTCCTCCAGTAGAGCAAACAACGAAACGGAACAGTCGAATGGCTAAAGAAAACAGGCTACTCAGTGATCTGTGGTTAATGTCGGCCGCCACGTTCCGAAGGTTAGGCAAGATCGAGCAGGCCAAGGCGGCCATTCAAGAAGCAGAGGTCCGGGACGAGGGTAATCCAGGCGTTTGGGTTCAAGTGAGTACATTTGGCAAACAACTCTTGTCCTGACATTTAATTACTTTGCAGCTGGGTTTGTACTACGCCGCCTTGGGCCACAAGCATCTCGCGATCGATGCATTTCACAAGGCTCTGTTCATATCCCAAGATGACGTCTCCGCTTGTGTCCACCTGTGTCGACTGTACCTTACACCGCCGTCAACTTCTGGGTCCAACAAGGAGTCTGATATTAAAATTAACCCCGACGATATTGATTTGGCCGCAGGGATGCTGTCGCATTGTACGCAAGGTACAGGGTGGGACGTACCTGAGGCGTGGTTTTTCCTAGCCAAGGCGTATGGGCTGCAGGGTCGCAAGGAGAAGGAGCGGGAGTGTCTGAGTTTCGCCCTTGAGCTTTCGGAGGGACGGGGAATTAGAGATATCGGCAGCGCTATCGGCTGGTGCACGTAGTGTGCCGTCCATCATGATCAATTTCGACAGCCATAACTCGGTTATGCCCACTGGGAGACAGTACTGCCATATGGAAAGTGACCTGCACGGAGGTCAAGTCCAAATAAAAGTCACAATGGACGTGGAAAATTAGCTAAAATAATAATAACCCTGCAGCTGTGCAACTAATCAACCGACACCCTGGTAGCCTTCAAGCTTCAAAAGGCCCCTTGAGTTCTCCTTACTCAAGATATATACAAGGCAACAACCAGTGCATTTGCATGGGGTAGGACCATTTCACCGGACTATCAAGGCGGCGGATGTACTGGTCTACGTCGTCTGGAAGCCATCGCTGTCGGGGTCGTGCAGAAAAAGGCTCGAATACCGTAATAGAAGTGTAAATCTTCAGGCCGTTTTCGAAGGTCATCCGGAATCTCTTCACAGAGTGCCTCGGATATTTCAAGTTCAAGTCAATGAAGTGTGCAAGGATAGAGATGGCCAAAATCTAGTACATGTGTAATAGAAGGCAGAATAACGAATGGGTGGCTTGGGAAATCGCCGACTCAACCACCATGTCCTCCTCTTCCCGCAAACGAAAACATGCGGCGGCGCACAACAAATCGCATAAAAGACACGTTCCTACAGACATTGCCACAGAGCATCAAGACCCTGACCCAGCTTTGTTCATCCAAGCACATGAAGCTGACCTAATCCATGGAGCTCAAGCAAGAGCTGCTGCGGAATCGTTGGAAGTTGTACTTGACCGAGGCGAAGAAGGCGCTGGAAGTCGGACGCAATGGAGGATCGGGGACGGACTTATTAGATGGGGTGGGGCGGAAGTTGCAACCCAGAAGAACGAGAGTTCTGGGATGGTCTTTCATGACGAGGACGACGACTATATCCAGCAAGGTGGGCGGAACAATGATGAAGTGGGTGTTTGGGTAGATAGGTACGCGTCTCTTCGAGAGCTCTAACTAATATTTGCCAAAGTTGCTGGACTTATCGATTGGGGCTGAGCCTGCTATTGCTTTATTGCTTGATGCCTGAGATGAGCGTTTCTCGAGATGTTTGCGGTTTTCGCGAAAAGACGACGTGTTTTTCCTAGGAATTTAGAGTTTTCCTCTGCCTGCTCTGCAGCCAACCTTCTGATATCTCATTCTTAGATACGATGCACGGCTTTTGCTGGACGCACTTCCAACTGTTCACTCAGGCCCAGTTGAGGCAACTTCGGAATCGCCCACAGGATGGTCAGATCTCCCCTCCGATGCTGAAGACACGTTCTTTTTCGCCCCTGCCGAGGTAGAAGATTACCGTCGTGAAAAGCGGAGACGTATGATTGATAAGAATAGGGAAGAGCGATTGAAGGCCATGCGTGCGGAGGAGGATGACGATGGCATTGAGGAGGAGGTGGAAATGTGGGGTGATAGTGACGAAGAGGTATGTTCATGTGTGTTTTTCCCGCCTCAGGCTGCAACCGTCCCGCCGATATGACCCGATAGGTACTTGAATCTCACGTCCAGGTTTTTTTTCCCAGCCAGACGAGACACAGAAGGACCTTATGCGACGAACTGCCATTCATATACTCTCTTCGCTCAACCATGCTCAGCTAGAAATGCGGATACTGGCGAACTACGGCGGGGACAAAAGATTTGCCTTTCTCAGAGGACGATGGTCGCGGAGTTGGAAAACGATCAAAGGGTGGGCGAAAAAGGACAAAGACGAGAAGGAGAAGGAGAAGAAGGCCGGAGTTGGGCTTGGAGGATTGGCGGGGTATGGTGATAGCGAGGATGAAGATGAGGGAAACGGAGTGGATGAGACGACAGTTTCCCCAAGCAGACAACAGAAGACGGACGATGGGGTGAAGGAGTCTGATGACCCGGTCAAGGAGGCCAGACGGGCGCGGGCAAGAGCGTGGGTTGAGAAAAGACGGCATAAGAACGATATCAATTAAAGTTGCCGTACCCGCGACACTGTCATCAGACACTCATATGTAAATTTCATAGGATACTCGGCTATTGTCTCCCCGTCAGGCAGTACAATAAAACAATACGTATTCGTCAGGGAGTACACTGCCAGGATCGTCGCATTGTTCCATTCATCTTGTAGGTCCAGGCCGGGACGTACCGAGTCTTCGACACCAAGGGACTCGCCCAGTTGGAGGACTTACGCACTGATTCCGAAAGTTCGCACCCAAGTTGGACACGAAACTGCAGCAAGGCCACGACACATCAGTACGTGCCATCCCTCGGAACAGACATCCTGTTAGACGCTCAGGAAAGGGGTCACACGAGGCAGATATCCATCGCTACGCGAAGCCTGAGTGGCTGTTCATGCGAATCGCTGTCAGAAGGACGTCAGCATGCAGCCGAGGGTTCCCACCAAGTTCCGACGATGTACGAAAATGCTCAAGTATTTGTTCAACTATCCCCCGAAGTAGTCAAGTTCCGTTGGACAAGTTACTTACGAAAATACGACACATCGATTGTGCCATCCGCGCGTGCCGCATATATGGGCGATTTTAATGAATGGCAGGACCCCCCTAAAATTCAACATCACCCAGGTATCATCTCTAGACAGCCATGGCCCACCAATCCGGAGATCCCAACGTCGCCCGTGTTGTTCGACATCCAGAATTTTATATTCGCGGGGGAGACACAACATTCACCGTACGTCGTCGCATCATTGACCTGTGTGCATGCTCATGTACAAATATGTGTGCTAGGTGGAGAGCCAGTTATTTCGGGTCCACCGATTTTTTTTCGAACGGGAGTCCTCCGAATTTCGAACAAGGCTTGCAGCTCCGGCGGCACCTGGAGAACAGCCTAAAGGTACCTCTGACCAAAACGCTTTCGTGCTTGAGAACGTCAAGAGTGCAGACTTTGCTCTCTTCTTATGGATATTCTACAACCCGTGAGCCTCTCCTGCATCCTGCACACTCAGCCTCTGAAGAGAATGTTCAGTAAATATTCCATGTACGACGCGACACTCGATGAGTGGTTACGGATATTAAAGCTTGCCCAACACTGGAAATTTATGGAGGTCGAAAAGCTTGTCACTCGAGAACTAGAAAAAATGCCACTCAGGCCCATCGAAAAGATCATCATATACCACGAGTACGGGCTTGACAGATCACTCCTGATACCGTCATATGCCGCCATCTGCGAACGAGCGGAATCGATTAGCATTGAGGAAGGTATCGCTTTGGGGATGCAAACGGCCATGATGCTCACAGCCGCACGAGAACGTGCACGATGCAATCCAAAAGCGCGTGGACCTCTCAGTCCCGCTCCCGTCGCTATTGATGAAGCAGATACACATGCCATCGTTGAAGACATCTTTTGTCTGACTTCCCCGAGTCCGTCTACTTCAAATGGCAGTAGTCCACCCCCAGGTAGTCTGCCAGGGCTTGACTCGAAACACACACTCACCTATGCTATAACAGGCAACACGGGGAAAAATAAGCAAACGAACGGGGCGAACGGGAAGAAAAAGTGAGCTCGACGTGATTCGTGGGTGGTTGGACTAGATTTTCGTAGAATACTTGTACAATGCTAGCTGTAAATTTCCGAGTTCTCCAATGGATATCATGAGTACAGTAGTGGCTGTGTAGCCACGTCACGCCCGGCCTTTCACCACTGCATCCATGGATCTCTTGCACACACAGCTATCGAATTTACAGCGACACCTGGCTTTTGTTTCTGTTGATCCAATTGACTGGAAACTATACGTTCAAGCATTTTCTTGGACTATTACCCTATTTGAATCTTACCTCCTGTGCGTGTCGCGTGTCTAGCAGTATACTTACTAGTACTGACTCGGATCGATACAGGCTTCGTCAATTCCCCCTTTACTCCAAGCTTGAACCTCCTGAAGTTCTTGCAGGGCATTTCACCCCAGAAGTCTTCCAAAAATCGCAGAAATACGGGAAAGACAAGGCAAAGTTCTCTCTTGTGTCGGGAATCTTCAAACAATGTCTTGACTCGTTGCTCATCCATTACGGCTTTTACGCTTGGTCGTGGGCCGTAGCCGGGAGATCGTTAGCAAGGTTCGGTTATGGGACTCAGTACGAGGTATATACTCTTCGTCTCCACGGACACGGATCTGTGATGATTATTACCCATGTCCTCCTTTAGATCCCTCAGTCCATTGTCTTCTCCTGTGTACTCTACTTCTGCTCGTCTCTCCCCACTCTGCCGCTGTCTGTTTATCAAACCTTCGTACTGGAAGAAAAGCACGGATTCAACAAAACCACGCCTGCCTTGTTTGTTGCCGATCTCCTCAAAGGATGGGTAATCGGCTTCGTCATCGGCACCCCATTCCTGGCCGCGTTCCTTTATGTCTTCAAATGGGCCGGAGATCGCTTCGTACCTTGGCTCATGGCTTTCATGTGAGCATTCCTCTCTTTGGGGCTCATCGTAACTCGCCTGATCCCATCGCCTGTCTTATGCAGGATCACCTTCCAACTCGTCATGGTCATCATTTATCCCACCGTCATCCAGCCGTTATTCAATAAGCTGTCGCCTCTGGCCGAGGGGGATCTGCGCAATCGCATCGAAGCCTTGGCTACTAAGCTCAATTTCCCTCTCAAGCATCTATATGAAATTGACGGCTCGAAACGGAGCTCGCACAGTAACGCTTATTTCTTCGGCTTGCCTTGGGTATGTCAACTGTTGCATCAACTGTAAAAATATTTAAGCAGGCACTTTTCAGAGTAAACACATTGTCATCTTCGATACCCTCATCAAACAAAGCAAGCCTGAAGAAGTTGAAGCAGTTCTCGGTACGTTTTGTCTTCCCCCTCCACAACCACAGTCTTATCACAGAACACAGCTCACGAGCTTGGTCACTGGTACTACCTCCACCCAACTAAGATGCTTATTGTGTCGCAATTCCACCTTTTCGCAATTCTGGCACTTTTCCCGGCATTTTTGCATGCGCCTCCCTTACTTCGTTCTTTCGACTTTCCCAAGGCCGTCGCTGCAAGTCCACCGACCATCGTAGCTTTCCTCCTTTTCCAGGTCCGTAACTCTATCTCACCGCTGTCCTGTGTCCCGTTACATGTTTTTTTGTTTGTTCGTAGATGATTCTAACACCTTTAGAGGCCGTTGTCAGCATCGGCATGAACGCCATTAGCCGTCGCTTTGAATGGGAAGCTGATCGCTTCGCCTGCGAGCTCCAAGATAAGCTCGCTACAGATGACGTGAAAGACATGGGTGATAGACTTGGACGCGCACTTATCACGTTGCAAGTGGAGAATTTGTCTACCGTTTGGGTCGATTGGCTGTCAGTTTCGTTTCCTGCTCTTGATACCAGCATCTGATTATTCTTGTGATTAGATACTCTGCATATCATCATTCGCACCCTACGCTGACGGAGCGTTTGAAGGGCTTGGAAGCATTTCAGGCAAAGCGTATCGTCGTGGACAAAAAATTGACGTAGAATATTGTATAAAAGCGTTACAGTAAAAGATCACCACGGAAACTCGTTCATCGCTGTAAGGTGGACCAGATTATGACCCAAGCATGTATATATGTACTAGGACGAGGATATTGATAGTGGTGGGCAACTGGGACATCAACATCATCGTCAGCGACCCAGTCGTGGCACGGGGACGATCTATGTAATCAAAGAAAGATCAACTAATGCCCGTAGCCGAATACCGATATTCCCCAGCATCACTTCGTCCCCTTTCAACATCAACGCTCATCAACACTGGCACGGCCAACCAGACCATGAACAGCAGAAAAAAGAAAGCGTAGCGAATATTCCCCGTTGCATCAGCAATCAAGCCAACCATCAAAGGGCCGATGAAAGAACTGGACTATACGGAAATGAGAAAGACTTTTAGCACCGTGAGGGCGTGAAACCTGACCTTGTCTGTTATGGAGTAGAGTCCATACCTGCATGGTGTCAAGATGAGAAGTCTGACAGGACGACGTATTGTACACACCATCTAGCTTCTTCGCCTGGAGGAATCAACTCGGCGTAAAAAGCTCTTGCATAGCTCTGAAACGCGCCATATACCGCGCCTTCACACTCTCAGCTGCAGGAGCAACCGCAAAAGCCGAGGGGACTAACCGAAGTATACCGCCAATCCAAACATTTCGCCCTGTGTCGTGAGCCCACCGAACTTCGCTTGCCTGAGTATAGCTAAGAAGCCGAGACACCCATATGCTGGGACCATGGAACATAATATAACAAGCATAATAAGGATTTTGTGGTTTGTCCACTGGTATCTTCGTTGTATGAATGGCCAGAATAGAGAACCGCAGATTCCGGAGGCCGTTGATATTACGCCGACAAGGATGAGGGCTGACGGTTGCATATTGAGCGCCGTTTTACCAAACAGGATGGCGGTTGATGTTATCGTTGTGAAGCCTAGAAACATACGTTAGTACATAGCTGACCTGGAAGGAAAAGGACAGCATGAACCGTCCGAAAGCAGAAACCATGCCGCAAGATAGCGGAAGGTATTTTTCAGTCTCTTCATTTCACGCCACCGAAGCATTGCGCCGAGTCGCTTCCATCCACCCACGATTTCTCGCTGAAGATTCCACTTGGCGTCCACATGAGAATTGTCTGACCACCCCGCAGTTTCATCGATATTAGAGACAGTCTCGGGGTCGGGAAGCCACAAAGCGGCGGGAACTGAAAACAGTGCCCACCAGATTCCGCTGAGGCCAATGGCGAGACGAAGTGAAAACGTTGAGCCATGGAGTTTGGTGACGGGTATAAGAGCAACAAGGAGAAGTAGAATGCCGGCTACGTAACCCAAGGCGATACCTAGGGAAGATATACGAGAGGTGGCGGCTGACAGCTCCGAATTGTATTTCGTCTTTGATAGAGTTGCTTCGTCTGTTTCTGGACGAAGTAACAGAGACTGCTGTACATTATCCGAAAGAGACCCATTCAAGTCATGATCAGCACTATCCAGATTCGACACCTGTGCCTGCTGAAGTACGTGAAAATTTCGGACAACTTCTGGAGACTCTTTGGCTAGTGTTGGAAGATAAGCGTTCATGGCTACAACCGAAGCGCCAAATCCGACGTTGGTAAACATGGTGAGTACGGCAGCCAAGAACCAGACGGGCGAAGACGACGGTAAGACCAAGAACAGCATAGCAGCTGACGCCCCGAGAAAAGCAAAGAATAAAAGTAAGCGCTTGCGATGCGGTGCTGAATATCGGCCATAAAAGTCAGGGATGCGGGTCATGAATACTATTGAATGCTCACGGTGATCCGCGATCCCGCCCATTGATATAACAGTTAGAGCTTGCAACACCACAGATATAGAATAGACGTAAAGACTAAACCTCGAGCTTAACACATGCAACTCGGTCCAAGTGTGACGCACCTGAAGCTCGCACTGTCAATCCAAGCCCACCCAATTTTCACCGCACACCGTCCCTCCACAACCGTCTGAGTCGAGATGGACGAACATGGTTTTGTTCTGTCGGGTAGTAGAAACCCGTTGTCTCTCGCAAACTGCTCTAAGCATATTGGCAGGAACAATGTCAATGAAACCACAACGAAAACCTCACTGGTAGTAAGTGAATGAGTTCGTCATATTCATTAGAAGTTTGTCCCTCAAATTCACCTCGCAAACGCATAACTCAGCCATCCTCGCAGGTGGGTCTTATAGCGTCCGTCTGTCATGAGAGTCCAGGACGTTGTTTGGTCATGTTGGCTATCACCTTCGCAACTTGAACACGTCAACTGGAGTGAAGGTGAATCGCCGTTAATTTATTACACCGTTTCAGGCCAGAGATGATTCAGAGTGGAATCTCAATCGACCCGCGGCTAGAGCTATGCGGGGTCGAGAAGAAGACTACATGTTCTAGATACTGCTGAGGCTTATGTCTATCGCACTCCGCTTCTTACTGTTCGACGTCGACTTGACTGACCTGGAGCATTTTTCAACAGAATTTAATAAAATCGCACCGCCATGGATCCCCGAAAAGCGCGTGATCCTCGCCTTGCTCGTACAGATCTACGTTTGCAACGGGTGGAATCAGGCTCTCCCGTACCAGGAGGGCCCCAATTTCAGCCTCTTTCGACTGAAAATGGCTCGCAGAGCTACACCCCGCCGCCATCAGTTCCACAAATAATACCATACCAAGATGGTCAAAACTCCCAAATCCAACCGCCACGCCCTGCACACAAAACACAGCCATTGTTCTGTGTTGTTTGTGCCAGTAATCAGGTGCGTCTTGCCAGCTTTTTCTACCTTGCAACCGTGACTTAATCGGCTTCGTTTAGAATCGGTCAATGGAAGGTCACTGCGTTTTGGCGTTAGTTCCCGCAATTATCGCTTGTAGTTCCGCAAGTAATAAAGCCCAGTAAAGCAGGCCATCGAGTCATCTCTTCCGGGACTGGGTCGGCTGTTCGTTTGCCAGGTCCTTCTATAGACAGACCCAATATCTATCCATTCGGCACCCCTTACCATACCATTTTCGAAGAACTTAACGCCAAGGATCCCCGCTTGTGAGTTCTCACGTTGATACCTATCTGTCCCTGACCCCTTTATGCCGCTCCGGAGGTATTCTGCAAATGGCCTTTTGCAGATGTTGGATCGGAATCGACGCATCAAGCTTGCACCTGAGCGCTGGCAAGATAGTAAAACGGTGGCTGATATTGTGATCACTTGCGAAGAACGATGTTTCGATGCTGTCTGTGATGGTAAGCTGTTAACCAAGTGTCACTGCAATTACTGTACCTCTTCTCTAGACCTGTTAGGCCGAGGCGGAGATCTCAACCGACCAGTTCACGTCATCAACATTGAAATCAAAGACAACCACGAGGAAGCACTCCTTGCGGGGAAAGCAATGCTTGATTTAGCCGCTGCTGTGAGCCGTCAAATTTCAGAAATATATACTAAAGCTAATGATCGTAGATTGAGGCATCTGATGACATTGATGAGGATATCAATCAAATACTTCAGGTTCAGCAAGACAACCATCCCCACAGTATTTTACATGCGATAGCCTTTTATTGAATATCATTAGTTGGTCACAACTATGGAATTCGTGTGTGTGTGGGCTCCTATGGCACCTTACTAATCTCGATCCCATCTGCTAAACAAAGTGGAGCAACGGTCAATGTCGCTGTATACAGTTCTGTCAAGAAGGACGTCCTTGCTCTGCGCGGCCATCAACGAAACACCATTGCTTGACAGCTCATAACCGCTCCTGGCAGTGCTGTTTCGGCTATAAGTTCTATGGTTCTCCATGGTATGCTTTGCAGATCTGCAGCACTCCATTGCACTGCACCAAACCCACTAACATGCACTTCTCCAATCTCTTCGCATTTGTTTACGTGTTCCTCTCTATCAACTCCATGGCGACCCCTCTTTCTCCCCCCCCCAAAGCCATGCGCTCTGTTGGAAATGTGCTCGACGTGCGTCAGATAGCTAGTGGTCCGTAATCCTCCTTCCATCACTTGCGCCACAATTGCGCTAACATGATTTCCCAGTGGTCGGTGATATCATCGATCTATGTAACCTGGTCATCACCGCCATCACGGATATCGACCTTGATATTCACAACTTAGAGGGCGCGTTCACACAGCGTATGGTCGGCTCGCTCGAGTACAAGTACCCAGGAAAAAACGTGCTGATTTACCACAATCAAAAATCAAAAATCTCGTTGTGTACGTTCTGTTTTTTGGTGTTACGGGGCATTTTAGGCTGACTTCCTTTAGCGGCCGACGCCGTTCATGCGCATTACGAGCTGCCACTTGTCTTCGGCTTTACTCAGGGCTACGAAATCTGGGTTTTTGATTATGGCACTTTCTCACTGGTTGGCGACGGCGGGTATGTGAACTGGGCTATCGGAGGCTGCTTCTCCGGGCCGAGCACTGATGTCGTTTTCACGCCATGTTCAAGTTCGTGAAAACATTCTATGTACTTGCATCAATCTATCCCCTTCCATCTCAGTTCTTCTACCTTTGCAAACGCCACTTCGATATGCACACCTATTGCTCGTTTTTGTATCAGACTTACTTGTAACACCACATGTATGTTATCAACTGGAAATAAATAAAAATCGACGTGGAGATGGTGCATGGGCTTCTATCGTCCCTATATATCCAGGCGCTGAGATCGCCAGAAATCCGCTGATCCACAACCCTACTTTACTTGACTGGATGCTTGGCTTCTTAACGATGCTCCCCGCTGTTTCTCAGGAATTTTAACAAGGTTTTTTTTGTGAGGTGACCCGCGGCGGGGCCAAGGGCTCATACCATACCATCGAGTTCACGAAGAAGCTTTCAGTGAAATTCAGTCGATGACTGGACGCTGAAGCCTTGGTGCAGTGGTGCACACCTTCAAGTTGGAACCATCATCAATTCCGTATTGAAAGACAGTTACTTCCAGTCTCTCGATTGTGGTATTATCCAAGGTATTATTTGTATGTTTCCACTGTCACCATTACATTCGCAGGTCAATGACAGTCCAAGGTCTATAATTATAACCGGAAACTGCTAGAATATATGGACCCAAACCAACACGCGATCAGGATTGCACGCGTACTGTATTGCTGGGTCTGTCCCTTGGCGCACCGAGCGCATAAACACGATGAATAGATGACGGATGACTACGAACCAAATTTGATATCCACATTATCGAGAACGCGCGCTTGAACACGTTGGACTGCTCCCAGCCCGCGGTGCTCGTCGTGTACATTTTGTACGCGAACGGGATATACTAGAGGTTCCCCGCTGGGGGCAAGCCGACCGGCACACAACAGGACACGTCAGATGATACTGGGTGAGCGAGAGAGGGCGCAGGTATTTGCCTTGTGGAGCATCCCAGCGAGGCGCGATCGTACATTAAGCTGGGTGCGAAGATGGAGGAGGGACCCGTGTATGCACCGCGAGAGAAGCCGAAGAGGCATATGCGGTCGCCGTCGGTGTGTGGGGGGTCAGCGCCGTCGCACAAAACGAGAGCAAGGCAACGTACTTATCCCAGTGCGGGATAAGCCTCACGGACGTAAAAAAGACAGTTGTGGGCATACCTGGTAGTACACTATCTGCTTGGACCGGTCGTCCTTTTTAGCATGCTGCAGAACTGCACGACGTTCGAGTTCTGCGATGGATAAGGTGTCAGTGATGAAGAGCGCTGTGCGGGGAGGAAAGATGGTACATTCGCATCAAACTGATCCCCCGTCCCGTTGAAACAGAGCACGAGGGTGCACTGTGTGTAGTGGGTGAGTACGCAAGGGTCGTGGGTTTGGGACTTGAGGTGGATGTGTTGGAGACGGAGAGGGAATAATTAATCCTCTATCCCTCCTCCGTACACCTATAGTTCAAAAGCCAAATATTGTTCTATTTCACTCCTGAGGACCTTTGTCTCAACCGGTGGTGTAGCTTTTGGATTGGATGCTTCTTTGTCCTCCCCTTAGCTTTCGGATTCTTCATTCTCCCCTTAGCTTTCGGATTCTTCGTCCTCCCCTTAGCTTTCGGATGGCATCAGACTCATCAATATTGTCTAACATCTCCGAGAAAATCCAGGCCTTGTTCTCTTGGAACCCACCTGAGCTGACGCCCTACCCTGGCCAGAAAATCTCGACCCAAACTCGTCAACCGGCATTTTTCGATAAACACTTTACAGAAGAGCTTAAGCTTCTCCACGTGGAGCGCCTTCCGTCACTTGTTCACGATATCGCCGCCATAGTCGACAAAACCATCATTGCTTCCTTCAAGGCCGGTGCCCGGTTTCCATCGGATAAATTGTACTCAGGGGCGGAAATCGTTCGTGCTGTGGAGTTCCTCCCGGTGGAGATGCCAGATGAGGAAGCCGTGGCTACCTTTTATCTCCAAACCACTGCCACATTCTGTGCACCTGTAGCGTCGGCTCTTGCTCTTGGGATCCCAGGTCTGCTCATATGGACTCAGTCAGGCGGTGTGACTGGCTATGCAATCACTGACGGATTCCTTAAACTTCACGGCGGAAAGGCTTCAGCTCAGGATGCGCAGCTTCAGAGCTCGAATGCCATGGATAAAGAAACGCTCAAGCTTTTCCGATCGCTGGCAGCGCGTGATGCATTATTGGCCACATATGAATTCAAGAATTTGGCTGCTGGCGATGGCGAAGTAATGCTTGCGATTCTTAACCTCTCAAATTTACCGAGATTTGATTGGACTAGTTGCGATGATCTGCAGTGTGCTTCGGATATAAAACACGAGAGGGAGCGCATCAGGGTAGGGCAAGTCTGTGTGGGGCCAGACGCCAAAAAGACCCCATGGAATTTCCCAAATAATTCGATGTCCTCGGACCGAGGGGGTCGTGAGGGGGCAGTTCGACCACAACACCCGACACTTCCCCAACCTCATCAGATTGGGGAGATTGCACTGGCTTCAGCCTCTGCGCAGTTGCAAGACTCGCCCTCAGCGCTATCAACAGGGAGCCCCAACGTGCAAGGTTCTTCAGAATATGTGGGAACTAGCAAGGCCGTGAAACAAAAGCGGGGGAAGGGAAAGGGAAAGGTACAGGGTGTAGGCGATAATGGAAATGGTGACGACGACCACAAAGATAAGCA
>QLPF01008634.1:431-10595 GCA_003314045.1 Hygrophorus pudorinus | reverse complement strand
GGGGTCCGCCGGGGGGGGGGAGGGGGCAACAGCACTAGTACGACAAACGGGAGTACCGACAGTCCCAATGCGACCACCAACGCGGCCGCCCAGGGCATCACCACGTGCACCAGCAGGAGCATTGCTGGACTTCCACTGGCTAGACTTTCGGGGAAACAGCTGAAAGAAATGGCGCGCGGCCTTTCGGATATCAGGCAGACTAGGGTATGCGGGCTACACGGTTGAGGTGCTGCCGCATATGGAAGCGGCGGTCTTAAACTGGGACATCGATATCGTCTTGGTGAGATTTGCGATTGGGAGTATGAGCTGCTTGCGTTCCGGGCCACAACAATTGTCGCGGGGGATGGGCTCAATGATGTGATCCTTGTATGCCTAATACCACGAGTGGAGTCATACCACTGGCAGAGAGCCAGTGTAGGGACAACGGCGAAGATAAGTACGGGCCGTTGTTTTCCAGATTAGAAGTCAGAAGTTTTGTGGAAGACGGCGGGGAAAAGGGCAGTTGGATGACATTTTCAGCTTCTTTTGTAGGGAGATAAAGAAGTACCTCTCCGATATGCGGCGCGCCTGGAACGTGAAGATCCTCGTGAGTGACAGCTGTTCTTATAAGGCTGAAGGCACTCGCTACCGGTGTATTCATAGTCACAAAATAAAAAATAAAAAAAGTTTTGGCCTCTACGTTCCTTTCCCTTTTGTCTACTTTGAACGCCCCAGTGTGGTAAACAACATCACGCGGTCACATCAGTTGGGGGACAACGCAATAGATCCGTACAAGTACAATACATGGCATGGACTCGGTCATTCAAGATAGCGATAATACAATTGGAAGCCCAACTTCAAAACGCCCTGCGTGAATTTCACACAAACCTACTCAAGATCTCCCTTCCGACGGACTTTCCTGTTCCTTCTTTCCTTTTATACAGGGCCAGCTTCCCGGCTTCCTGAACCAGGCTCAATCCGACGCCACTGCCTTCACTTCGCACTGCACTCAACACTTCCGTCAACACCGCCCTCAGCCTCCCCATCCCCACCTGAGCCTGCTTCGCATGAACTTTCATGGCACTCCCAGTGAGGCGGACCTTCTCCACCCCGATAAAGCTCCCCCGTTGGTGTTTCGCGAGGTAGAGGTATGCAGTCTGTGAGAGGTACAACTGCGGATAAGCCTCCGCCCAATCGAGTGGCCGGTGCGAGGCGCGCGTCTTCAGCTCTATCAACTCTGACTGAGGAACGAGAGCACGTGAAGCAGTGTGGATGACGGACACGCCCGGGACGGCTTCCCTAACTGCTGCTGAGGCGATTCCTAGACCAGATAAAGCTGCAGCCAGATCGTCAGTGTCAGTCTCGGTGACTTCGGCACCCGCCATGCAAGCATCGACTACGAAACGGAGGAGAATGTTCAGACCACCGAAGTTCTACAACCGACAGCTTAGAAAGATAACCAGAAAGGGGGTGAGACTACGAGCATACGATGGAGATGATTCTGTGGTGTCCAGTCGCTCTTTCACAACCTAGCGGAAGCCGGGTGGCCGCCTTCTCGTACTCGTGGCCGAAACCCTTGAACCCAACAACTGTCTCGGAGTCCTTTTCCTCCGTGCGAGTGAAGAGGCACGTCTGGCCGGCGAGCTCGATGTCGATTCTAAAGTCTTTTTCGTCTGCAGCCCCTGTCGCCCAGCGGAGCAGCTTGCGTAGGTTGTTGCGGTCGGAGATAAGATCCAGCCCGGCGAAGTCGTAGCCGCCCAGATCGTCTACAGCAGCGAAGATGGGCGCGAGGGGAGACCCCACGCGGCCCATGCGGTGGGAATTTTGGTCGATGAAGACGAGGCCGGAGTCAGCGGCGACGCGTTTTGGCTTAGTATTCGTCCAGATGGCTGGGGAGCCTGTGGGTGGAGATCATTATTGAATAAGACGTTGAGGCTATAATGACAACACCGTGACGCACCAGGCACGACGATAGTCGGGGTTTGTGCATTGATCCATGAGTAAGACGCAACTGCTTTGACGTCGGTGATTTTCACGGCACTGGAGACGCTAGTTACAGGGGCGAAGCGTTTTATCACATTCCCAAGGTCCTTCTTGACATGGGAAGGTGCAACAGCGCCGTTGGAATGGGACATGATTCGGACAAGCTGTCAGTAGAGAATGTGTAGACTTGCTGGCCGTCTGCCAGAGATCGATAACGGGTGAAATTGTGAATTCGATATCCCACCGGTACCGCCCAGTGAGCGCTAGTGAGCGCTAGTGAATCTGAGATCTGAGATCTGACTCTCTAGACACCTGAGAAAATTCTTGAGATCTAGACAGCTTCGACGAACCAGTAAATAGTTAATTAATATGTGGTTCCGACAATGTTGCGACTACGTTGCATATATCGAGTAAACATACACTAAATCGGTAGCGCTACACAAAAATTGGAGTTGACTTGAATGTGAGTGAAATACAGAAAGTAATTTGTAAGAGTTTTTAGACTTGGATAAAAACATTTATAGACCATCTTTACAATATTGAACACGGGCACGGGGACGGGGGAGGACGAGGGAGACGAGGAGGGCGACGGCCAGGACGAGGGCGATGACAATGACAAGGAGGAGGAGGAGGGGGGGGGGAAGGAGGAGGAGGAGGAGGAGGAGGAGGAGGAGGAGGAGGAGAATCAACCTCCATACGTGCTTGCAGTAAGTCGACTCCCCTTCAAGTTTTTTTAATACCACGCAAAACTAACAAGCGAGGTCGTACCTGACAGGAGCCGCCAGTGAAGCCGCAAAATGGATGGCGATACTCGCAAAGAGGATGGAGATGCCAGTGCGGACCATGGATGATAATTTCAGGTTGCTAATAAATGGATGTGTTTGAAAATTGTGAGGCCAGCTGAAGAATCAAGCCATCAGTTCACCAGTCTTTTATACCTTTTGTACACTTTAGCACTTGATATACCATTAGTACACGGAACCATACCAATTCGCCATCGGCGGCCCGTAGGATCTTTGGACACTTCGCCAAAATCATCCTTGCCGCATGTACGGTGTACATGTAGTATCACCGCCGCTGGGAAAGCAAAATCGAAAATATGCCTGATTAGGCAATTTCAAAATGACGTCACCCTTGAACGAACTCATTACGGCCGGACACAAACAGTGTTACAAGGAAAAAGCGGCTCTTTATTTCATGCTTAGAGAAATGACTCCCACGCCTTCGTACGAAGGTATTTGGGACGCTGCGAAAGCACTTCTTTATGTGTTTTATAAACAACAGTCAGACCATGACATCGTTCCTCGGGGAAGAGCCCCACCAGCTGAGGCTACGATTCGGGAAGTCATTCAGAATTGTCAGAAAGCTATTGAGGAGGCTGGGATTGTTACTGCTACGCGCGTGTTTTAATGAAACGCTGGTGCGATGCTCCTGTAGCGGAATTGCTCCTAGTGGGCTCCACTCGATGATTTTGTAAAATCCACACACAATGTCATATGCTAGAGCCATAGACATCTACAAGTTTGTTGAATAACACAAGCGGATACTTCATCCTAGGAAGTATGTCAAGTATTGATTAGCGGCATTAGTGAGGGTGAGGACGAAGGACGGTCGTTGTCTCAAAAGGCGCAACATTGTCGGAACTACATGATTAATTACTTACCGGTCCGTCGACTCGGAGATTGTCTAGCAAGTCTCTTTCGAGACGAAGGCGGATATCAATTGATCAATTAAAATGTGTCTATTGTGCATAAATATTGAAAACTTGGAACAAACATGCTGGGAGTGCCAGTGGGGATCTGGGACGTCTGTGGCAAAGGGAGGGCTTCAACTCAAGCAGAGGCAAGCTGGGTTATTGATTTTCGTGCCATCATCGTAACGGCAACACATCCAGAGCAGCGCCCACGCAGATGACTTACAGTCGTGTCGGTATAGTTGTGTGACCATCCCATCCCGTTCCAGGCCTTATCAGTGAGTAAATCAAGCGCCATGAAAGGCATAGTCCCGGTGCGCTCAGTTCGACTAGGTCGGGGATTTCCGCTCAAGTGGGCAAGGTTGTAGTCATTGAGAACGCTGTGATTGTTGTTGAGTTTGTCGTACATGAGATTCCGCACACTTAGAGCCCGTTCGGTGGCGCACAAGTTGGCCACTTCGAAAAAGTTGCTGTGGCTGCCGCCGATATGCCGGTACTGAGTTTGAATACCATGTATACATACCGTTTCGGGAGAATAGATTAGATATGGCTGATCACAATAACCTCACCTATCCGCCGCACACTCGACGACAACGTGTTATCCGCTTCATGGGGCTCTTCATGACCATCATCATGACGGCTACTGTATCACTTGTGGAATCAGTTTTTGTAAAGGAACCATATCATACGTCAATACTCACCGGTGAAGGTTGGGTTATGGAACTCCTTGCCAGCCATCCCAAGCGCATCCTATCTCAACTGGGCGTTCGACACCATGTTTTTGAGGCCCTGATTACTACCATGCAAGGTATGGGGCTCAAGAATTCCCACCACGTTTCCTTGGAGGAACAGCTAGCAATTTTTCTCTATGCCTCTATAACAGGATTATCAGTATGACATCTTGGCGAACACTTTCAGAGGTCCAATGACACAATTTCACGGTGTGTAATACCCACACACACACACTAGCACAGATCATTTATGCCCCCCCATAGCCATTTCTGATCGATGCTCCACTTCTTTTCGTCCCCTCCATTTTACACCCAATATGTCTGCTTACCGACCCAAGACGATCCATGCCCACCTGAAATTCATAGTAATCCAAAATTCTATCCCTACTTCAAGGACGTCCTTGGTGCGTTAGATGGAAGCCATTTCCATTGCATGCCGCCGGCATTCATGCGGGCAACATTTCGAAATCGCAAGACTGCAATCACCCACAACAGTCTCTTTGCATGCTCTTTTGCTATGCGATTTGTATACGCACTCACTGGGTGGGAGGGGTCAGCGACCGATGCACGTGTATATGAGGATGCGCGAGCCCGTGGCTTTGCCATTCCTGATGGAAAGTATTATCAAGCAGATGCTGGCTATCCTATATGTGATCAGCTTCTCATTCCCTACTGTGGAATTCACTATCACCTGGCTGAATGGGGTTGTGCAGGTGTCAGGTACATTTATCAATCATTCTTATCAAACTAGTCAGTCAGTAATCAGTCGTAGACCTGCTAACAAGCAGGAGTTATTCAATCTTCGTCATGCGTCTGCACGCAACATTATTGAACGGATCTTCGGGGTTTTGAAACGACGATTCCGCATTCTACTATTGGCACCTGAATACAACCTCAACATGCAGGTGCGAATCCCCGCTGCAATGTGTGCCATACACAACTTCATCCGCGAGCACGATAATTCTATGGACCCTCACTTATCTACTACTCAAGTCCAACTCAATCATGACACTGAATATGAGGGAGATCATGATGTGGCAGCTGGTGCAGGGCAGCAGGGGGATGAGGATGACGGGTGGGATGAGATTGCTACAAAGATGTGGGCAGATTATCAGGTCAGGCGTATGGAGATGGGTCTTGACGACGACGAGGATAGCGATACAGGTGATGAAGGCGACACCACTGACAATACTATTGATGACGATGGTGACCACGATGAGTGAGTATGGCTCGGGGGGCAGGAGGGCACACAGGGGGTAACAATATGTTCTCAATTTTCTTTTTGTGTAGTCCTGATATGTTCTCGCATGTACTAGTAGCTCGGAAATGCACGACATGATACTATTGCAATATTTGAGAATTGGAAGAGGGGGGGCAAACATGGAATGTACAAAACTACAAGGTACATGTGAAAGCTTACCAACCGGGTACAAAATGACAAGCAACAACTCAGAGATACAGAAAGATGAGGCAATTACATACTATGGTCATGCGCTTTATCCAACAAGCTACGCATCCAGCCCTTTCTAATCTCTGCATCAGTGAGGGATAGGTACGTGTTGGTGAGGTCCTGGTTCTGTCCGAATAGACCTACAAACAAAACCTTTTCACCTACTGTGAAGCCGTCATCTTGTGATTGCAAAAGTGTGAGTGCATCACCCTTTTGTCCAACTGCAGCCTCTTCAGGGGGGAGCATAGCTTTTTCGAAAGCGTCAGTGAGGCAATTGATCGACCCTTGCATGTTGTTGATAGTGACTGCATTCGAAACCTTGTCCAGCCATGTCGCACTCTTCGGCTCAGACTTGGCTTTTTTGTTGCTCGATATGACGGAAGTGCCAGTGCCGGTGACGGATATGTTGATAGATGTCGAGGAGTCACCTAGAGCTGAGAATTTCCGCTTGCTTTTGCTTTTAGTCGTTGAAACTGATTCAGATGCGGGGCTAGATCTGGTGGGAAGAGGGAAGGTGGAGTCCACGTCCATTCAGGTACTCTCGACATCTGTTATGGTGGTGCCCCCTGCAGCCTCTGAGGCTATGATGTTATTTCCAGTGGCACTCATGGTTGCCTCGGCATGCGGCACTTTTTCGGTCACAGTTGGGTTGTGGGTGACCACTCCTTTGGCATAGCCCGGCACAAACCTCTCTACCCTGTCATAATAGACCCACCCGCTGTTTCGGAAAGGGCGCATCAGCGCATGAGACTAAAATGAATCATATGAATTGTATATTGAGTGATCATGAAATTGTTGCGCACCTTGACAGTCAGATATTGCGTCCAGACACTCGCTGATGACTCATCTATGCCGGCTCCCCGCTCATTATCCCACGACATTCCTGACTGCCCTCTAAATGCCATGATGGCATTGTATGTGGCCTTTATCTGCGGAAATTATAATCAAATTAGGTACAATAATGGAGATATGTAGACATACATACCCCCTGCCATTCAGTCTTACACATCTTGCCAGTTTTGGCCGGTCCCTGTGTCTTGAGGGGCGCAATGGAAATCGCAGCTGCATTGAACGATGAACTCTTGAAATTTGTTCCGTCGCCCTCCGCCTTGTGTTCAAGAAGAAAGTCGATGAGAGCGGTTGTCTCCATGTCGTTCCAGATCGCCTTCTCCGTTGCTGGTGTCGTCCGAGCCATTGACATGACAAGAATGGCAAACCAAGCGACTAACAATGTAACAGCGGCAGCAAGGGCCTGAGCCCTTACACGATGTTTCGGTGCTGTGTTGCTGCACATTAATTATTGCTATCCCATTGCTAACTCTATACTCGTTTTTCCAATACTGATTCAAACTCAGTACCGGCATATCGGCGGCAGCCACAGCAACTTTTTCGAAGTGGCCAACTTGTGTGCCACCGAACGGGCTCTTATGTCATTGTGCTCTATGCCACCAGCCCAAAGATCATGATGACCTGTGTCGCCAAAATATTAGACAAGGGACATCAGAACACTGCAACTTACTCACATCTAAAACACTCCCAAAAGACCTGCCAAGACTTCTCACTGATGAGATCAGTGATTGGGTACAGCCGGTGAAACAGAATGACCCACAGGTCGCGATGACCATTGGAAACAATGTTGAGAGCTCGCCTGATTGTCGACGTTGAATATCTGACGAGATCTTGAGAGCAGATCATGTCAGGTAAATGACCTTTCACATCATCATTGTGCTCGCTGAGTCGTGCTGCCGCTTTGATGATTTGATTTTCTGCGACGCTTCTGGCCAATAAACTTTCACGACGAGCACCAAACCTCCCAAATCTTTACTGGTGTCTCTGGGGTCGACAGATTGGCTTCTCACGCCTATAACGCGGGTCGCACGCCTGACCATTCCATAATGGTCATGTAGCATATCGTTCCTGTTGATTGAGACGTGGACAGCAGGCAATGCGGCAGACGCTGGAAATGAAAATTGACACTGTTCATTGTCCCGGATATCCAGGCTGCCGAATGCCGACACAACACCCCAGTCATCCAGGTCGAAACGCTGAAAGGCAAGGAGGAGAACTAGAAAGTAGGGCAGATCCTGGACAAAGTTGATTCCATGTGATTGAATAGCTCCCTTGCAGTCATACCACCACAGGTAGGCCACATCATCTGTAAGGGCTGCATAAGAGTACGGCCAACAATGGAAAGGAATATGTAAACTGTACCGACGACAATGAGGTTGATGGCATGGCTGATTTGAAGGCCATGAGACAATCTCTCGGCACCGTGCAGCGCACTTTGAACCATCGCAGGCAGTCTTTTAGATGGGCCGGCTCAAGTAATTCATGTTGGAGCCCTCCGGCACGTTGCCAAGCTCTGTCAACTATAATGTCCCATTTTTGGCATTACCCCGCACAGCATAAGAATTACAATTATTTTATATTTTATATTTATTCAGTATAAACTCACCTTAGGCACCACTTTTGAGAGCCTCGTAAGCCCTATTAGGTAGGTTTTCTTGTAAGGGAACAATAGGCCTAATAGGCCCGACTTCGACGAGGCTTCTATCTAAGAATAGCTCGATTAATCTCAGAGCTTTCTTTAATAATTAATCCGAGCGCTCCGCACTCTTCGTGAGCATCCAGAGCGCTGTAGCACGTGAGCACTTCTAATCAGCATGTCTCTGAGTCAGAAGGTGCGGAAGGACTTCAGAGTCTTGATTTCTCAATGTTTGTTTGGCAACACCTGACTAACCAAACAACTACCACTGTCTCGCCGACTGGTATTTCGTACCACCATCTTCAGCAGCCACCACCTGGACCACCGTTCTCGCCCGTCTCACGTCCAAACACGAGGCTGCCCATCACCGCCCACCGCCGTCCTTACACACCTCACCCTAAATCTCACATCCCAAGACAAGGCATGCGGGCCACATTCGTTCACCACAACAACCACGTCCGCCTGTCCCAAACGGCTTGGATACACAACCCAAGCAACCGAAAACGCTGCACAAGCTCGAAGAGCCAGCAAAGCGGCCTCAACGCAAGTCCCACACCCCAGGGCGCTATGTCAACACCAAAATCGGCTGAGTGACCGAGGTTGGACGCAAACGAGGGACCATGGAGGGGGTGGAGTGTGGGGTGAGGAGAGAAAGTCATATCAGAGGGGAGGATAGGGTGTAGGTATAACAGGGCGATGCCAGGTGCGTATGCCAGCTCAGCATAACGACGCCTGAACCACCACATCCCCATCCCGCAGCGCCACGTCAACACCATAAACGGCCGAATGACCGAGAATGGACGCCAACGAGGGATCTCGGGACGATGGGAAATGGGTGAAGGGTCGAAAAGAAATGGTGGAGAGCGAGTGGGAGCCAGTGCCACAGGTAAGCTCACTTGCTACCCCGGTCAAACCAGTGCGAGGGCAAGCGCACACCTCCCAAATGACGGTGAGCACCCACGCACGTCAGCAAACATCAGCCCCGGACGAAACGCCGTGACCGGCAGCCAACCGTCGATGTCCGGACAAGGGCCTGCCCGGGACTTCTCGACACCGACACCTCGTCAACGCGAACGCAAGTCGACGGACCAGCGTCCGATGTGGATGAGGAGGATAGGCACGAGCGGACAGACGAATCGAATGCCAGAGACAGCAGCAGAGCGAGTACCGTTGGCGTTGCAGGAAAGCACATCAGTGCAGCCCATGCGGCCCAAGCGCACATGTTCTAAATGACGGTGAGCACCCAGGCACTTCAGGAAACGCCAGAACAGACGAAACACCTTGACCAGCAGCCAACCGTCGACGTCTGGAACAAGGGGGTGAGGAATTGCCTGCCCCGGACCTCTTGACACCAATATTTTGTTTTCAACGTGAACATATGTTTAGTTTTCCTAGCGTAGCTTAAGTTTTAATACAATATATTTGTTAAAGTCGTACTAGGTAGCGAGAGAACTTGAAAGGCATAAGGCCAACTTGAATGCACTTGTGGCAAGTGAAAGCCAAATCACTACTTGGGCTTGACCTGTATATACAGAAAATAAAATTTATTCTCTTTGCTAATGGGGCAACTCATGTTATCAGCACGTAGGGGCACTATTATAGAGGGTTTCTATCTACTACATATGTGAGCGCGTGAAGTGTAACATAACTAGTGTAAGTTTTTGTTGGGGGGTAGGTTTATTCGTCATATGATTGGTTGACTACTTAGGTAATCGTGACTTCACAGGCCCTGCCAGTGGAGCGCACGGGCTACGCACCTTCCTCGGTGCACTACCTCACCTTTCTCAGACGACTAATTGCTGACAGTGTATTACTTCAAGTTAAAACACAGCTGCTGCACATG
>QLPF01008616.1:0-12192 GCA_003314045.1 Hygrophorus pudorinus | reverse complement strand
ATGGGCATTGTTAGTATTGTAAATAAATAATAAATAACTTACAACCTACTTGTGTTTGCATGCGAGAGGGCCGGGATGTGGGAGGTGAGAGGGTTGGGGCGTTGGCAGGGTGACACGGCCCTCTCGCATTTGCACAAGAGGGCCAGGATGTGGGACTGGGTGACGCGGCCCTCTCGCGTTTGCACAAGATGGCCGGGATGTGGGAGGTGAGAGGGCCAGGGTGTTGGTAGTGGCGAAGAGGGAGGTGTGGGTGTGGGTATTGAATGGGAGTTGAATGTGACTGTCTTGCATTCAACTCCCTTTATAACTGTGTATATTCAATATAAATGGTGTTTATTACAATATTAAATAGTAATGAATACATTACTTACCTTGGTTGGCCTGCGGTTACCACTGTCTCGAGCGGCTGGTGGTGTCTTGAGGTGGGTGGCTGAGTTCGAATTCGGTGGCTGAGGCCAAGTGTGCGCGAAAACAAACACACCCGTGGGCTGAACAAATTGCAAAACTCACCTGGCAGCCTGGCAAATTGCATAATAGATAATATTATGAGTAAAATAGTATGTACTGTAAGTACCAGCTTAGCTGTCAGCTGCTGGCTATACCTAGAGGACCAGTCGCAGCCACAGTCGGTGCCCAGCTGCCAGCCAGCCGGGCATTGACTGGCTTATTTTCGGCTTGACTGCCGGCTTCAAGCTGCTAGCAGCTGCAGCCGGACCAACACTATGCATCGGCATTTGCAGTTATGCCGGTCTGCCATGTTGGTGGTGGGATGGGAATCGGAGTTGGTGACACTGGGATGATGGTGGGAGAGGGTGTCGGAGCACGATGCACGACTGGCCAAGTCACTACCTTTGACTCAGGCATGTACTTTGACGGAGTCAGTGCTGATGGCAGCATGGTGTTGCCTTGCATCGGCATGGAGGGGTCCCCATGCCTGAAGTCGGTCACCTCGGCTGCAAGCTGTGGGGTGGCCTGATGTTGGGAGGGCCCTGCCACCACCTTGTCATCGATCCTGGGAGTGGTTGCCACTTCACCTTCACCCACTTTGTCTGTGCCTGCTGATGTGCCATCCCTCAGTGGTGTCCTGAACCCAAATCCTTCCTCCATCACCTTCGGCTCCTCGATGCTGTAAGGAATCTATGATTCCTTGCTACTTTCATTAATTTCCTTATCCTTTTATTTATTATTTTATTATCATTATTTACCGCAGACACGTGTGCCACAATGTACACACATACAAACACATAATGTACGCTCGTGAAAAAATCAGGCCAAAACTGTTCTCTGGCTGCTAAGGCTCCGAGGCCGATTCACATTGAACGACACCATCCCACAATATTCTGTGGAGTCAAATTGTTGGGGGTCCCAACAACAGAGGTTGTTTGCAGGTCGTCTGCTGGCCAAGGTCACCTTGCACTGGTATGCTTCAAAGGACTTCATGTTGAGTTGTGAGGAGACTGTGTTCAGTTGTATGAAAGTTTCCATCCAACCCCCCCCCCCAACTTAGTCCTTATCTCCTCCACCACTGCCGAACGTCCGTGAAAGAAGAAAAAGGGACCCAAAATTTCTGGTATGTACCCACAACTTACTTGATACATACCCTCAGCGGCTGGTACATACTCGTGACTTACGACTTACGACACTGATGGAAAAATGATCAAGCCATTGATGTTCATGCAGGAAGTGCTGCAGCAATTGTGCACAAAGATGATGTTGCGACCGCCCTTTGCGTGTGTATGATTCACAGTCCTGGACTCTGCAAATGGCAATGGAGCCACTTGACTGGAAGTTGCGGGTTGTCTTTGTTTCTAGATAAACCTGGTCACATTTTTTCATACTTAGTTGCATTTTCTACATACATGTATATACCTCAATGTCTGTTGGAATCTCCTTGCAAACTCCATGATTTTTGGCTTTTTTGACATGAATCATAGCCTCAATAAGGAAGCTGCAATACAACTCTATCTAGTTGAATTTCGGATGCATAGAAACAATGTCACTCACATTCGTGCAGCACGAATGGCTAGCGTGCGTCCATCACTAAGGTCAGTGACAAGGCATCTCTTCCCTCCTGCAAGGCTCTCTCTATCTCAATATTGTTTTCTTCCAATTCGTCGTTGAGTTCTTTCAAAGCCTCGAGGTCCTCGATAGTAATGTACATTTCTTCGATTTTCTGCAATGGTTACGTTATTACAACTGATAGTGGTCTAGAACATGACACATACCTCACCGAGCATGAGATTGCACTCTGTCAGCTGCACCAACATCTCCTCCATGCCCAATGCATTGTCAAGCTGCACTTTGAGGTCCTCAACCTGAATTTCTGCATTGGTCAGCTTGATCAAGGTAGATTTGTATTGGGCTGCATGGTATCACAAGTGAGTGGAATACGCATCATCAAGTAAAAGTATTGAACACTGTTGGTCATTGAGTCCTACTATGTCTTTTTCCATGTCCGATATCCATCTGCATTGCTCTTGTTCTGTCTCTTGAGAAAGGTTGCACAGGCTGAAAATGAGAGCGTTGATGAAATTGAAACGCACAGAAAGAGCGAACAATGTTGGACAAACCGAATGAGAGCTTCTTTGAGATGTTCGTTCATTCTATTTTTCAAGTTGTATGTAGATGCATGACCTGGTGCTGTGCTACCTAGATATGTTCCATTAGACAGCGCTGATTGAAATTTTCTGACTAAACACGAACCTCCATTCTGTAATACCCCAAGTTCAACCTGAACAACAGCCAACTTCTCCTTGACATCCTCCAAATCTGATCTCAGCCCTCTCCTCTGTGACTTCCTTGTCCAACATAGCCATCTCCAGCTGCTCCTGCGAATCAAGTGACCTAGTCTCTGCAAGTTGTGATAATTGTTGGATATCAGCGAGCTCATGGCGGGTGGCGATGAGGTCCGTTTGTTGAGAGCTAAGCTTTGCTTGAAGTTTTGGCCGGAGGGCAACGAAAGATTCAGCTTCTGAGAGACAGTTTTTGAGCTTGCAGACGTGATGTGCTTCATCTGCGCGTTTTGCTTTGAGGACGTGAATTTTTGCACGTAGCTCTTGACATTCTTGATCATCTTGCACTTGCTAGGGAAGATAAAGTATCATGTTTTGGTGTCAACATGGCGGACGTACTATTGGGTTGGGCACCGTGGATAAGGCAGAGGGCGGATTCGCTACAGGGAGGCAAGCAAAGATGGTCTGGAATGTAGGCGGCAACAATGGAAGAGGTAAGGACCTCTGGTTGGCGGTTTGTAGGGTCTTGGAAGCAGGTGACACAACCCGTTGTTGAAGCAGACCACCTGGAGACATGGCAATTGAATATGAAGCAGGAGTTTTGACAGTTCGTGAAGAGGGGACAGGGCTTGGCAGCGAGGTGACTTCATGTCATCCACCACCACGCCCTCCTTCCTGCGCCTCCTCAAGTCGTACAAACCCAGCGCCCAGAGCATCACAAGTCAGCATCGTTGGATACCCCAACATCGGGAAAAGCAGCTTGATAAACAACAAGGATATGAGATGATTTACAGAGGGGTGGAGAGTGCCAGGTCACCTTGCCAGTACATATACCAGACTGTCAATGCCGTCAATGCCTACTACTGTCTGACGTCAACCTTTGTGGTCAAGTCACAAGTATGTGCCAGCCGCTGAGGGTATGTATCAAGTAAGTTGTGGGTACATACCAGGAAGTTACGAGTACATACCAGCCGCTGAGGGTATGTATCAAGTAAGTTGTGGGTACGTACCAGGAAGTTATGAGTACATACCAGCCGCTGAGGGTATGTATCAAGTAAGTTGTGGGTTACCAGGAAGTCGTGAGTACATACCAGCCGATGAGTATGTATCGACTCAGTAAATCGACCTAGGTTGGGTGACGGGCCGAGTTTTTGGCTCAAGTTATTTGCAGCAAGATGTTGAGTGGCTCACACCAGAAATACTTAAGCCTCACCACAAGTATTTATCAACTTTTCAAGTCTCTTTGCTCAGCATGTCCACTCATGTACTTTCATTGTGAGTGGCGGTGTTATGTTTTAGCAACCCGAATAACATTAGTAGTGAAAATAATGTACGGATCTATTTCGCAACCTATGATGCTCAAGTGGCATTCGATGTCACGGTCTCGCCCAGCCTCACTATTCCAGGCCCATGGATGACCACCAAAGTTATCATTGCTGAAGCCAAGCCCAAGAATTGTATGTAAATTCTATCTATCTTCTTGAAGTTTGTTTACTGATGATTATCAGCTTGCCTTTTGTTAGGCCCGATTGACATGGCACAACCAATATGCCGTGTTCACTTGCCTATAACGAATGCTACAGAAGAAAATGCTGTAAGTGCCCACACTTGTGTTGTGAAGATACAAACCCTAATCGACTAACCATAGGGCATGAGAACCTGGGTGCTGAAGTACTCCCAAGGCAACATTCCTCTTTACCTCACGAGCTTCCCGGCATCACTTGACCTTCAAATTTCCTTCAAAACTTGTGCCACATTCTGGTCATTCCTGTATAATCTTGAAATCTCACACAGATTCCTGCCGCAAGATCTCGGAAGCCCTATCAATATGCATCCCATCGAATATCTCAAGTTTCAGAACCTTCTTCGACTCTACGAAGATTCAGAACCATTTGAAGTTCCAGCACTGAGGGAGGAGATCAATGGCAAGGCAGTCTCCGAAGCGTCAGGGGAGGGAATCACTGTCACTCAGGAGTCTGGGGACAAGATTGTCGATTTTGTGTCTGAGCATGGTGCAACTACCTAGTATTATGTTTGAATTTGAACTACATTAATTTTGAATGATGATAGCTGTCTGGAGTCTAACAATCTGCCAGACTCAAAGCGCACTGAATGCCATGTCTGTGCAGGTGCCACACGTATACTCAAACACATTCACAAGCTAAATATTCATAGTGGGGACTGCACCGTGTGCCCCATGTCTCAATAAAAGTAAAAGTTCCAATATTGTCTGAATATTGTCTGAATCACTTTATATACATTACTCTAATATTCTCCAAGGTTATTTTTGAATAATGTTGTTAATAACATGGTAAACACATTCAAAATGTCTCCCTTGTATCTTCACAATATTATTCTCCCAAGGTCTTAATGTTATTTACATGACTTCATCATATCATTTGTAACATTATTTTTTAAAAATATAAAATGTTAGTGACAATAATTCCTCAATTGTGTTAGAATATTCCATCCTAAAAACCTGTGAAAATATTCAGTCAAGTGGTTCAAAAATCTTTCAAAAAATGTCAATATATGCCGAGGCAAATTACAGTAATATTATCCAGAATGCCTTTGCCATAATGTGTCAAACATTATTTTAACATAATTAGGAATAATGTCAAGATTTTTTCAAGATATTGTCATCAACATTATTCTTTCCTGCACCCAGTGAAGTAACAAAAAATAAAGGCTAGTCCAAGTTGTGGTTATTTTTTTTGTAATAAAAATGTGTAGTAACAAAAAAGTTCAGTCACCACTACTCCACTACTACTCCATGCCATCTCTGCCAACTCCATGTCATCTCCGGCATCTCTGGGATTATATCATTTTTCTTACTCTTTTCATATGTTACTTAACTAACCATCATCCACATCCTTATCCTTTGATATAGTCTCCTCCGAACTCCAGACTACACTAAAACAACTCCGACAACTCCAGCTTCAAGTACTACAAACCAAAATGAAGATGATGAAAACTCAGACCAGCCTTGACTAAACATTTTGTTACTACATCTTTTTAATACAAAAAAGATAACAACAACTCCAACTAGCAAAAGATAACGGACTAGTTGGTTTGTTATGTGACATCATGTGACAATTACCATAAACAATCAAAATCCGCGAGTCAGCGGAGTTTGAACTGAATTTGAAAAAAATAAAGCATTACTACAAACTGAGTTTTAAATTTAATGATCGGTGATTAAACAAACTGTAGTACTTGCTTTTCGGAGTTTGAAATATTTAGACAGTGATAGATGCTCACACTCTTTTTTGCCTCAAAATGCTGGATAAAAGAACGATTCCTAATAAATTAGGACTCGTAATGAGCTATTCACTGTAGAGTTGAACACAAACTCTATGGATGGCAATTTGTTATTCCAATCGGTTTGATTATTGTTTACGAAGCCATGGAGTGCTTGATTAATCAAACATATTGAACATTCCATAGCACCATCCGTTTTAGGATGAAATGCTGTAGACATTAGCAGTTTTCCACCGGTAATGCAGTGTAATTCCTTCCAAAACTTGGAAGTAAACTTAGAATCTCGGTCAGAGACTATTGATTCTAGTAATCTGTGTAAATGGACGATTTCTCTATAGTAGAGCTCAGCTACTTCCATAGCTTTCACCGTGATAACAGTAGCTATCAAATGTAGCATGGAGGTCAATCGGCATATGACTACCATTATGTAGTTGTATCTGTTGCTTTCTGGGAGCAGTCCCATAAAATCAATGCCTACTGAGGCCCATGGCCGATTAGGTATCGGCAGACTATGTAACAGCCCCGCTAGGCGCTAATTACTTGTCTTTATCATTTGGCATTTGCCACAGGATTCACAGAACACAATTGTATCGCATATAATTTTGGGCCACCAGAATCAATTTCTAAGGTATCTTAGTGTCTTATCGTGGCCTATATGGCCTAATACGCTGTGAGTGTTATCAATTATTATTTCGGGGATCCTCCTCCCCTTTCATAATGCATCTGGAACGCACGATACTGTTTTGTTCTCACGACTGGTCATGTATACCTTTTGGCCGTCAAGCCAATAGCTTGCGTATTGTGCGGGAGCTGCGATTATTTTATTGAGGATGCTATCCTCTTTATAATATTGGCCTAATTGAGCCATTAGATTGCTTGATTTCTCCAAGTGAATTGGTACCATTTTAACAGGTTGAACAGAGGGTCTAGCTCTCATCTGCCACAATAATTGGTTTGGGGAAACCTGACTTTAGTTTTTTCTTATGGTTTTCTGTTGTAAAGTCCCGGCTAGGGTCTATTTGTGCATCTATGTTGATGTATTCACTTATCAAGTGTAATTCTGACCATTCATCAGTGATATAATATTGGGACAATGAGTCCGCTACCTTATTCAAGGTTCCCTTGGTGTAAACCAAGTCATATTCAAAGCGGGATAGGAATTCCCACCACCGTGTCTGTCTATCGGACATATGTATCTTCTATTTGAAGAAGGTTAACGCCTTATAGTCGGTTACCACAATAAATCATCATCCAATGAGTTTATCTTCCCATTTGACTAAAGCCTCTGATATGGCTATTAATTCGTGTTCCCACATATGATAATTACACTGAGCTGGTGTAAATTTCTTGGATAAGAATCCAGCTGGGCGTGCTTTGCGCCATTCCAGTCCTTGACCGTAAAATGCTCCAATGCCCCTTGCAGAGGCATTGCATATGACCCAGATAGGGTCAGGTTTCTGTGTATCCACTAATTTTAATATTGGTGTATTACAAGTGATGATTTTAATCATTTTGAAACACTTTTCGTGTAATGGAGCCCACATGAAGGGCCGATGATTATGGGTCATACCCGATAGAGAGCTTGTATATGCAGATATATCTAGCATAAATTGGCCTAGGTATTGCACCAGTCCTAAGAAACACTGTACATTGTTATAATCTCTTGGCCTTCACCATTTGTGAATGTGTTTGAGTTTGTCCTCATCGGGCAATATGCCTTCATCGGTGATTATATGGCTTAAACAGTCCATTCTCATGGAGTATAAGTCCACTTTTTTAGCACTTAGAAATAAGTGACTTTCGCACAACTTGTCAAAGACAAGCTGTAGATGTTTTTCATGATCCTCTAGGCTATTAGAGAATATAAATATATCATCGAGATATACGTGGACAAATTGTCCTATATAAACATCATTAAACGTTGAAACATAGAGGGCACGTTGAAATCGCCCTGTTGAACTACATAGCTCACGAAGGTACCAAATATGGTAGAGAATGCTGTTTTGGGCATGTCTGAGTCTCTGATGTGTACTTGCTTGTACACATCGGACATATCTAGTTTAGTATGGTACATGCCGCAAGCCACATCATGATGGATACCATCTTGATCTGGGAAAGGAGTAACATTCTTTATGGTGTTCTCATTGTGCTTGTGCGCATCTACTACGGTCCTTAGCCATCGGTCTTTCTTATAGATGCATAATAGTGGTGGTGCTGCACTATCTGTAATGGTTCGCTTCCACCATCCAGCCTTTTCGTACTGGGCTACTTTCTCAACTAGCTTGGGGTGGAGCACATCTGGACATCTCAGCATGTGGTAGGAAGGCTTATAGCTTTTGTCAATGAAATTTCCTGTATGGGAGGCATTTCTAGAGGTACTAGGACTGTTAGGTCTTTTATGCTCTCTGTCCAATCTTGGATTAGCTTTGCATGAGTTTTTGTGTCTATTAATGGCTGTCTGCCGGTATGTTTATTGTGAGTTTGTGAGCTCACTCGTTCACTTGGAATTTTGCTATTAATTGCTGTTGGCTTTTCATTGTAACCTTCAAGTCACTTCAGTTTTGGATCCTTGCTGGGTCCTGCTACTGCATTGCAGTGAAGTTTTGCCAGCATAGTTGTAGGCGGTTTAGGGCATTTCCAAGTTAGCCTGCGGTCTATTTACAACTGTTTCTTTCTCTTTGCCTTTGCCAGCAATATTATTTTTGATAACCTTTTGGGTTATGACCATGTTGACAGTTCTTTTTATCATAGAAGCCATATTAGCTTCGACTTTCATGTCCACCATCGGTGGTTTATATAGCTGTATTAGCTTCTTCCCCCCTTTTGGGGAACCAAAGTCGCCTGTATGCTCAATGTGGCATTCGGCATTTATTATAAACACTGTGTGTCTTTCTTCTCTGAAGTCGAGCATGACCTTATGCTTGCACATAAATCCTGATCCCAGTATGATATCATACTGGTCTACGTCTGCTATGTCTACATAGTATTCAGCATTAAACTTGCCTATTTCTAGCTTGGTTCTATAGCAGTAGTTAATTTGAGAGCGACTGCCTCAGGTTGCCATTTGCAGCCCTACTGGGTTTTCCAGTTTGAAGGGTATTTCACCCATAGCGGCTAGATAGTCCGGGGATACCATGTCTGTGGTACAGCTGGTGTCTATCAGGACATGTGCTTTATATCCGTTGATATAAATATAACTGCTAAGTGAGAGCGGTTTCTCAAAGTTTCTTTCTGGGTGTTCGCCAGGGAATGATTTGCATGATGCTCGTATCCTATACACTGTAAGAGGTGCATCAGACAGCGTAGTTGCTACACATGCATGTGCCTCATATTGAGGTTCAAGTGGTATTACCACTGATGCATATGAGGATATGTGTTGTTCCTCCTCGTCGGGTTGATAGCCTATGTTATCTGGACTATATCCATCGGAGCTATTGCCTGTGTATTTGTTCATGTTTTCAACATGTTCTTGACCATCTGACTGGTCAGGATCGATCTTGTAGACTTCCATGTCCTCTTCCAAGTACAACCCGGGATCATACTGTTCGCCTTCAAGTGAATTACCCAATGTTGGGCCTTCTTCATCATTGTTCTCAATGATTTGAACTACAACTGCTCTAGGCTGTTGGGGACTATGTGTCTGAGACTGTTACAGCAGTAACACCTCAAGTTTGACTTGTCGGTCAACTTGGGCTTTGCAGATGGAGCCTGGGTGTTCCCAGATGCAGCTGTATGCTGTTCGTTAGACCGATTAGGTCCTTTACTAAATGGTGCTGAACTATTAGTGGTTTTGTTGATGAAGGGCTGACTATTCGGTTTCTTTGTATATCCATTGGATTTGTATGACAGCTTCTGAGGCTGATATTTAGCTACAGTAGCCATAAGGCTACTACTATTTGTCGAGGGTTTACTCATATTATTTGAGCTTGCACTCGACTTTCCTTGGCTTGCATAAGACTGAGCTTCCTCTACCTGCTGTGTGACCCTTAGCAGGTCATCTATAGTAGATTGTTTGGCCGTAGAGCCATTTTCTAATATCCTGTTGGATATGTGGTCATTTAGACCAACTAGGAATCGCCTTCTAATGTGATATTTGTTTGGTAGTTCCACCATACATCGGGCAAATGCCTGTAAAGAATTGTAGAATTCTATTACGGTAGACTTGTTCTGCATTAATGTATTGAACTCGTCTGCTGCATCCTGGCTAGAGGATTGATGAACAAAACATTCTTTTAACACTCGTACTACATTGTCAAACATCCATATGTGGGCATCGACATCATTGGTGTCAATGGTCTGTTCAAACCACTCTATTGCCACACCCATAAGTGTAGTACCAAGTAGGTTTACCCTTAATTGGTCAGTATCTGCAGTTAGCAATTGGTATATCTCAAAGTGCCTTAGTAGGGCAGGTCCAAAAACTCAAAACATAGGTCACAGCAGAAATCATGGGAAAACTCTATAACCACAAATTCCACAAATCCCACCATCCTGCACCTGATTTCCTTCTAGACTGTTGCATATTTGAAAACCTTGAAATAGTATTTCTGTTATGTCTGGAATCCGAACCTTGAAGAGGGGGTGATATTATGAAATCACCAAAATAAACATTTTCCAATCTCATTTAAATCTAATCACTTGGTTATTTTATCCATGGTCCACACAGGTACACACAAACAGATCCCGTGATGAACACATGACTTAGTAGTAAGCGCGCAGCCTTATGCTGCTGTGCACAGTAGTTTACCCCTGTTGCAGTAGTTTCACAAGTGCATGTATTTAATTACTGAAACTTATATACACTCAGTGTCAGGGCGACACCAAATACAATTAAGTACTGGCCTTCCTATGAAGATACAAGACTAGAGAGTGATGTGAAATGGTTAGAGGTGAAGAGGGAGAGAGGGGAGGTCGCCAGAATGCTATGACTTAGATGCCACGAAGATTATTGGTGGTAATCCTGAGATAACAGACTGGAGAGTCTGTTACTCGTTTATTGCAATATATACACTAATGGTACAGTGGCTGTGTACTACTACATTTGGACGTGAATCGGATGCACTGTGCTTGCAGGCAATGGTCAGGTGATAATGTGCACAGCATGAGAAAGAAAGGATATGTGAAGAAAGAGATATACTATAAAAGGGTGATCATCAGGCATGAGGTTGGCGCATGTTTATGAACCGAGATAGCAGGATAGCCTTACGATCGAAAGGCTATGGGCAAGGCTATGGGCAAGGCTATGGGCAAGGCTATGGGCAAGGCTATGGACCGAAACAATGATTGGTGGCTGTCGAGTTTATCTGGTAATCGATCAATAGAAGTCTGATCGATCGTTTGTGGGTCCAGAATCCGGAAGTGTGTTTAGGAATGGTGTGCCTTGTGCTCATTAATCCAAATGGAGATTAGGACGAAATCCGATCAGTGGTGGATGGAAATAGATTGGTGGAGCAACCATGTGGCAGGCCGAGTCCGGAGCGGAACACTGTTGTTGTGTCTTGTGATCAAAGAAGATATAATTAAAGAATGTCCATGTGGCAATTGTTTATAGGCCATGTGAATGTCCGAAATAGGATGAAAGAATGTTCGAAAAAGGAAACTAGATAGGGGTAAAAGTCACGTCATGACACCCAGAGCATTTGACTGGAGTCCCCAGCTTGAATCTCTCAGGATTACCTATCAAACGCTATTGTAGCTCCCTCGCAGAGTGAGAATGAACCAGATAGTAGCTCAACATCTATCTCTTACCACCTCTGCTATACCTTCACACTTATTCTTACCTATCAATATTCTTGCCTTATCAGGAAAATCCAAAAGTGCTTAAATTCGCTTAAATTGTCTTGAAATTGGTTTCAAGTGCCTCAAGCGCTTTTAAGGCCATTCTGGATTAAGCAGAGAGTGCTTACTCCAAGTACATGTGCTTAAATCTGCTTATCCCAAGCACATTTAAGCACACATTCCAGCGCATCCAAGGATGTCTGCTTACCAATCATTTTCCACACCAGTGGGTATTCAGGCACTTTCAAGTAACATAAGTAATAATTAAGCATCCTCAAGCTCTCATAAGTGGTTATAAGACACAACTTGAATTCATTAAGCAGTTTTAAGCAGTATTAAGCACTAATTAAGGAAAACTCAAGTACTCCTCAAGTACCTCCAAGTGCATAAATAAATAATATATACATATATATATATATAT
>QLPF01008588.1:0-15704 GCA_003314045.1 Hygrophorus pudorinus | reverse complement strand
ACCTTTGTTACCCAACGTCACCTGCCCGTCTCATTCGATGAGGTGGGTGCATCATCAATACACCCTCCTCACACCCTCCTGTTGCATCATCTACCACCACCCACCACCCACCATCTTCCATGAAAATGAGGGATGACATGTTCATTCATGGCCTATGCCCAGGCCCCCAGCCTACCCCCATTTCGCGTGCAAACACGGGACGGCATGTTCGTTCACACCACCGCCATACACCGTCTTGCATGCAAACACAGGACAGTGTGTTTGTTCACACCACCACCCCACGCTGTCTCCTGTGAAAATGAGGGACAGTGTGTTGTTACCCCCACCCCACACGGGGTCTACCCATCTTGTGTGCAAACACAGGACAGAGTGTTCTTATATGGCCCACCCACCTCACACTGTCTCCTATGAAAGTGAGGGACAGTGTGTTCATTCACAGCCTAGCCCCAAGCCCTCACCCCACACTGTCTCCCATGCAAACACAGGATGGCGTGCTTGTTTTAGTTAATATACTAATACAATATGTAGTAACTTTAGTTAAATAATATATATGTCTACTACATAGATGTATGTGATGTGCAATGTCAGAAATTCCCAAAGTCGGTTACAAGGCATTGTGACTGATTGTAACGCCTAAATTCAAAAACATCATTGTAACAGATTGTGACCAAAGTGTGTCCGGATTTGGGCTATAGTTGCCACGTCATTGCAACACTGTTGTGGTGTTGATTGTAACTGCAGTTGCCACATCATTGTGACCACAATTGTAACTCAAGTTGTAACTTCATTACAAGTTATTTGCCTCCTGATTGTGACCATTGTTGCAATATAGCGGTAATCATAAGGCAAGCATTGGAATACTCTGAATATGGCTTGCAACAAGATGAAAAAAGTAATTTATTATCTTGCTACCTGGACCAGCATATTAGATTTCTGAACTACTATTATTATTGTTTTTTTGTTACTTATTATTTACTACTAGTATACTGTTGTTGTTATTACTTACCGTGACCTATTACTTATTTACTTATACTGTTATTCTTACTGCTTATTACTTATGTTTATTAGTATGGTTATGATACATGTACCTTAATGTTCAATAGCTTCATATTACACTATGTAAATTAATTATTTGTTACTATGGGGGTTCGAACTACAAGCCTCTATATTATAATAGGTGCAATGTTATAGCTTACAACAAAACCACTCTACTAGAGGGCTTTTCTTATAGAGCTGCTAAATTATATATGGTCATCATGTTCACCCAAAATAGTTATGTCTAAGAACTTGGGCACAATACCATCAATTGCAATGAAAACACATTAACATAGCTACATAAACATTTAAAAGACATCCTTGCCCAGTGCTGAAAGATCTGAGGTATCTGCAGGTGGAGTAACAGGCACTGCAGCTGCTTTCGCCTTCCCTTTTCTACCACCTCTGGTCTTTACTGTGTTTGCTGGTGGAATTGTGTGACTTGTCTGACATTGTTGGCCTCAGCAGGCTGGGCCTGCTTCAGCTATTGCATAGTCTCCTCCTCTGTTAGAGGGCCCTGGTGTGGTGCCTGCCGCACCCGCTACATCTGTTGTGGCACCTGCACCTGCAGCTATTGGCACTGTGTCTGTTGCCACACCCACATACACCCGAGTCACCCTGCCTGTTGCCACACTCACCCCTGTTGTTGCACCTGCAACTACGTGTGGAGTATTGGCCAAGGGACCGTCACCTGAAACGTCATTATCAGTTTCATCAGTTTTGTCATCTAGGCCTTGGAGAGCAGCCTTAATTTCTCTTTCATAGCTGTCACCATCATAGTTGCATGCAGCCGTCCGACTGATCTGAGTTGTGACGATAATTTTGTTGTAGTAGCTAAATATGTCCTTGACGTGTTTATTGTCAGCCTTCATGATTAGAAGCTCCTTGTATGCATAGAAATCTTTCTGATATTTAATACCGGATTTGGCCCCTTGGATAGCCATTTCCTTGTCGGGTGACCCAATAAATCTAGCCTAGTGGATATGTTAATAATAATAGAGATGTTGCTCACCAAGACTGCTATGAACGAGATAGAACCTGGAGTAACAGAAGTAAGTCCCCAAATTTTCCCAAGTGTCTTGGAAGAGGGCATTTTTGTTAGGGCGATGCTATAAGGTGTCCCTACAAATAGTAAGAGTGGTGAAAGTGTTGTAAGAGGTTGTTCATAAGAACTGAGGATGAGGAATAAGGTGAGAGGAGAGAGTAGTAGTGAGTTCTGAAGTCTGAGAGGTATTGCGCTTTAGCGGTAATCCCAAGAGATTCAAGCTGGGGTTACCAGTCAAACTCTGGTGCTTTTATAGGATGTATGACTAATACAATAGAATACTATGTAATACTATGGAATGGGGACACATAAGCCTTGGTCCATGCACTATGACTAAGTCTGTCGGTATGATGTAAGTATGTATGAGTAAACCATCGGAATGACATATGAAAGAATGAGTAAGCATCAGATGATGGTAATCACATATGAGTAATCTGGATGCATATAGTGAAGGGATATAGAGAAAAGGTAAAGGAAAAGATAAAGAAATTGACGTATCATGACAATTTTGATGTCCATGAGGGAGCTCGAACCAAATAATAACACTTTCAACATCTAAAAGTAAAAAGATATTAAAAAGATGTTGTTTATCTGGTTAGCGAACATTACATTTGCAAGGGTAGGTGTTTTGAAGACCTTCTGCATGTCTGCTTTGCTGCCAGGAAAAAATATCAGTGGAAATAAAGGATACTTCAGGCTCTTGACATCAAATTTTATAAGAGACTGCAGTTCAGGAATATCATCTCGATCATAGGATGCCCCAAAGTACACCGAAGGCAAACTCAGTAGGCCTGGTGCAACGTTCTGAAGGCGCTTGATAGCTTGTGCTCAGGCTCCATTGACTTTTTGCTGGAACTGCACAGTGAGGTTAGTGTAATCTCAACAGCGGAGGCACAAGAACTTACCAGTGTCCCAAAGTAAGAATGCATCACCATCATGTCATGGAACTTTTTGGGAATGAAGTCGTAAAGTTCGGCAATAAGACCTTGCTCGATGGACAGCCCTTCCAGTGACTTAGTCCATCTAAGATGGGGGAGTGGACAGTGACAAAATCACGTTAGAGATGGGACAGCGGATGTCAGCCAACATTAGTATTGTAGTCTTTAAAGATGAATTGGCTGACATGATTACTGTAGTCGTTAAAGATGAATTGGTCGACATGAGTATTGTAGTCGTAAATGATGAGTCAGCCTATGAGGACAATGAGAGTTTGTCATGGATAATGGATCGGCTGATATTGAATTATCTCATCGAAGATGACTCGGCCGATATGTGACTTTCTCATTAGAGATGGGTCAGCTGACAATGTGTTTTCTTGTTGGAGATGGGTTGGCCGACATTGGGTTTTCTCATTGAAGATGGATCGGCCGATATTTCACTTTCTCATTGGAGATGGATCAGCCGACATTGTGTTTTCTCATTGAAGATGGATCAGCCGGTATTTCACTTTCTCATTGGAGATGGGTCGGCCGACATTGGGTCTTCTCATTGAAGATGGATCAGCCGGTATTTCACTTTCTCATTAGAGATGGGTCGGCCAACATTGGGTTTTCTCATTGAAGATGGATTGGCCGATATGTGACTTTCTCATTAGAGAGGGGTCAGCCGACATTGGGTCTTCTCATTGGAGATGGATCGGCCGATATTTCACTTTCTCATTGGAGATGGGTTGGCCAACATTGGGTTTTCTTGTTGGAGATGGATCAGCCGACATTGGGTTTTCTCATTGAAGATGGATTGGCCGATATGTGACTTTTTCATTAGAGAGGGGTCGGCCGACATTGGGCTTTCTCATTGAAGATGGATCGGCCGATATGTGACTTTCTTGTTAGAGATGGGTTGGCCGACATTGAGTTTTCTCATTGGAGATGGATTGGCCAATATGTTACTTTCTTGTTAGAGATGGGTTGGCCGACATTGCAGATGGGTTGGCCGATATTGCATCATCCCATTGGAGATGGATCCGCCCCCATTGACTTGCTTTATTATAGATGGATTGGCCGACATTCTCATCATTGAATTCTCTCATTAGAGATCGGTCGGCTCATATTCCAGTGTACCATTCAACCCCGATCGGCCGATATGGCATTTTCCCGTTGAACATGCAACATGTCTTGGCATTTAGAACAACTATTGTAAGCTTCTGACAAATGGTTGTTGGCTTTGGTTGCAGTCTACATGTTTTGGTGTCTCATGTGCTTCCTATTCCCCCTTGGTTTACAGGAATGTAATGTTTAGTAGCTTGATTTTACAATTATAATACTACAATGCTATTATAACTGTACATAACCCTCTATCCTTCACACTTAGACTGTCTCCTTCCCGTTCTCCACAGTTTTGCATCGCCAGAGCAAATTCTCAACCTTCTGCATGGCACATTCTTGGAGGCGAAGAAGAATGGCCACTGAGTGATGCATGTCCTGCAGTAGCAGGGATGCTTGAATGCGATGGCCATTTGACAGCTGGCTCAGTGCCATGTCCGCCAATTCGTCAGCCTGGACATCCCGAATGAGTGGAGGAAGGGTGTCCCAAAGCTGTGAAGCCCTGGCCTCGATACTCCCCACCATCGGCGTGTCCGTCTCTACATGGACGGGAGGGCTGAATGATAACTCCTCCTCCTCATAGTCGGGATCTGCGGCGTCATCCTCGGTATCAGGGTACGGCGAGGAGACAGGGGGGCCGAAAGAGAACTTGTCGTCATCCTCGGAATCTGTGTACGGCAAGGAGACAGAGGGGCTGAAGGAGAAGGAGTCATCATCATCCTGGACTTCACCTATGTCTATCTCCCCCTTCACCTGAGGAGGACTCGGTGAAGGCAAGTCCAGCTCTAATAAAAACGACCAGTCGTTCAGTGATCTACCTGTCAGTAAAGGTGAAAACTTACCCTGCATGGGCACCAGTGTGCCAAAATCGAACTCCTTGTCAGCTTCATCGTCAATGAGACTGTTTGACACTCAGGTGACACCCGAGATCCCGACACCTATATACATATCAATTTAGAATCATTATGAAACGGTGCATTCTGACTCACCGAAAATCCAGTGTCTGTCGGCCTGAGTGAAGCTGGCATCGGTATGTACCTCTGTTTGGGTAAGCAGATTATTGAAGTTGCTACCTTCAGAATTGAGGTCCATTAAGGTGTCATCGCCATGGTTAGGGTCCCGAGGTTGAGAGCTGGGACTGGCGTGATGAGGTTTACCCCAGGAGAAAATGTCGTCCGATTGGGACTTGATGTGGACATTTGATAAGGCCAACATCAGCATCCGAAGACATCTTCAAACACGAAGGCCTTCTGCTCCAACCGGGATCAGTTTTGTAAGTTTATGATTGGTGTAATTTGTGGAAGAATGAACTGAATTTTCTTTCTGTAGCTTTATGAGACCATCGACTCCGCACTATGTGCTGACGGTGGATGATTCCATCACATACAGCTGGCACTTTTACTGTGCATCTACGATCTCAGACAGCGTCTATGGCATCGTCCACTCCTTCGTGCTGGGAGTCGGTGTGACCAACGTCCTCCACTTCAACACAAAAACGTTGATGAGGCAAATCATGGCGATGTGGTATATCCACTTCGTGCAGGAAGAGGAAGTGTCGCCTGGTAAGATTTGTTTACCCTATAATTACTGAGCGATGTTAATGGTATTACAGTCCTAGAGCCCCACTTTCCTGACCTCACAACACAAAGTGGCCTTTGTGATTTGATGGCTGTCGGGAACCTCTGTGAGCTTGGCCTTATCCTCAACTGCGAGTCCTACTTGCGGGACATGGATAGAGAAATGCCTGGCAGCAAAATGGCACTACCGCCAGATCCAACTGTGGTTCATCTTGAAGTATGCGATCACCATTGGGGAGTTCGGTCTTCAGCCGATCACTTATCGAGTTTACGGCAGCGGTCGTTGACCATAAGTACCTGTTCATGGAGGAGGTTCTAGAAGTTGAGGGGTGTTCAGACGCTGTAGTAAACCGATGCGTGTGGGACCTGCTCCAAGCAGATTTCCCTCAGTTTGGGATTTCATTCACCAATCTGTTGGAGAAGGACCACAGGAGTTTCTCTTGGAGTGGGCCTCAGATGATGATCTCAAGGAGGAACTGGACTTCGAGGACTTTGAGCTCTTCCCACATGACCACACAGTGGATCCTGAGTCTGAGGATGAAGATTCTGGGTTGGAGGTGTCAGTACTGTTGAAGTCCCTGGGAAAGCGAAAGGCTGTTCCAACAACAGGTGAGCATAATCCTGAATAGGAAAAAGTGAAGATGACCTGACATTTGAACCATAGATGACCCATCCCCTGTCGGCGACAGTTCCTGTCAGGTGAGAAACAGAAGGTCATAGTACCGTTATCTGTATCTTCTATGTCGACGGTGTTTAGTATTTCATTATCAGCTGTACTTGTATATATGTGTGCATTATGGTATTGTCTCTTGCCTTCTGTATCTATTAAGATTGAGCATGTGACAACAACAGTATTACTATATCATATAATCTTTCTATCCCGCCAGAGAAGCACTGAGGACTGGGTAATAATATAATATATATTTTTGCTCTCAGCCGACACGCACCAACCGCTGCATCATATAATATTTTTCTTCTCAGCCGACACGAGCAGAACACTGCATAATATAATATTTTCCTTCTCAGCCGACATGCACCAACTGCTGCATAATATAATATTTTCCTCTCGGCCAACACACACCAACCGCTGCATAATATAATATTTTTCTACTCGGCCGACACACACCAACCACTGCATAATATAATATTTTTTGTCTCGGCCGACACACACTGAACACTGAAGAATATATTATTTTTCACCTCAGCCGACACACACTGAACACTGAAGAAAATATTATTTTTCGCCTCAGCCGACACATACTGAACACTGAAGAATATATTATTTTTTGCCTCAGCCGACATGCATTGAGTAGTATAAGTCAAAAATTCTTGGTATGTCAGCCAACACGCAATGTGTGAGGATAATATATCTCAGCCCATCCGTAATTCAGTATATCTCGGCTGACATCGGCTGACACGCAAAGGCTGTCCTTTGTCATTCTCGGCTGGCACGCTTTCAGCATCCGAAATTGACTGCATTATGTGCCCACTGGTATCTTGATGCCCTTCTAAGGCATATTCATTGTTATGATCAGATCTTATCTGATGTATCTCAGTTAAATAACTGTCATAAAGAGCCTCATATGGTCATCTAGGGCTTCCAGCTCTTCTATACACACCTGTAGCATGGATTTTCCTTTCTTTCTGGCAGCTCTGTGCTGTTCCATATCTGTATGGACTCTCGATTCTAATTGGTTGAGCCATATACTTGTTTGGGTTTTAACCGGAATTTCTTTCAGGTCTATTCGACCTTCGGTCTGATTGACAACCATGCTGGTTGCTGATCCGCCACCTAATGAAGGTGTCTTCCTATGCATGGGTGAGTTATATGCCAATAGTATAGGGGGCGCTCTCATGTTTTCTGAATTTTGTGACCGGGGAGCCGGTGTTTGTCTGTTCACCGGGGATTCCCAGTGGTTTGTAGGATAGTCATAACTGACATCATCATATTCTGCTGCATCACTGTGGGTAATAGGGTTGTTAGCCCTGTGAGCCGATTCCGAAACTTGCAAGGCTTTATAATCAGAAGTCTTGCTGGAGGAGGGTACGTTCGGTAACAGGGCGGTTTACATCCCGTAATTGGGATGGACTTCCCTGTTGGGATGATCTATGGGACCGGTCTGACATCCGGGTTGTCAAATTCACTTATTGACAGGATTCATTTATGAACGCACTAGATTGTGCACGTTCTAAATTGTATTACTATGATGTGCGTTGCAATTGCGATTGCATGCTGATATGAACTAATGTTCAATTTTCGTAGTGTACGGCGAGAGCTATACTCAAGCTGTTTGGGCTTTTTCGTGTCTGTTTGATAAGGCCCTTTAGGGTGCCTAATAGGACTTTTTTATAGTCAAGGTATCTAACTGCGAGCAGCTTATGACTATGTAGTATAACCAATGTATCTAACCTCATGAAAGGCTTATGGCTATTACAGTCAATTCAGAACTGTTTTAAGGGTTGTTTGGCTGTGAAAAAAAGTATAAACTTGTGTAGGGCTAATTAAAGCCCTAGTACAAGTGGATTGAATGTTATAAAGACTGTAATACTCACTATGCACGATTCACAGGTCCAAATCAATATATTTGGGTAATGAATGTTATGTGGTTATATGAGTGTTGTAGTGGTTATAGTTATCATTATAATGAGTGTGCAACGCGGACAGCGTACTATACAGTTGTTTGTACATGTGTACATTGTGGCACACATGTCCGTGGTAAATAATGATAATAAAATAATAAACAAAAGGATAAGGAAATTAATAAAAGTAAGTAACAAGGAATCATAGATTCCTTACAGTGGAAGGCCCGAGCATTCATGGCTCCTTCCCCATAGCAACTTTCAGACGCTGTCACCACGAGCTGGGCTGTCCCCATCCTGCCTCCAGCGCAGGTGCCTCCAACCCCCATCATCACACTCCCTCATTACTCCAAACACACAGTCGCCCTTTATTCCCCACCACGTTCTCCTACTCCACACCCTCCTACCCTCCCATGCCCTAGCACACCCCCTAGTCCACGGTGGTCAGACCTGGGACAAACTTTTCAAGGTGTGAGACGAGCTGTGGGCGGGCTGAAAAGAAACTGTGAAAGATCGTGAAAGATAGCAAAATCGAGAGCGTGAACATCCTAGAAAATGCTCCAATTGGTTTGAATGGCGAAAAAACTCTGCTGGGGTTCTCATTCGTCATCATCTCACTTGGCAGGAAGCAGAAGAAGCTTTTGACTTCTATGAATGCTCCCAATATCGATATAATGCCCAATCAAATGAGTGGGATTTTGCTGATGCTTTTAATGCAAGCCCGATGGAAAATAGCTCAATAATGCCCAAAATGCCCAAAATGTTTGATGTCGAGGACGATGAGTTCTATGAGGAGGAATACCATGCTCAACCCTGGGTCACCATTGATCCTCCCAGACAGGGTGATTTATTTCAGGCGTTACTGTCTTCACCTTCATGATACCATAGTGGTCTTCCGCCACCCCAGGCCATCATTGTCAACATACTGTCCAGTCGATATGGTTTTATCCCACCTATCGTCAACCTTGGTCTGCTGCACTGTGGGGGGGAGCAATGAAACAGGGTCATGATTGTGTTAGGTGTAAAAGAGACAGAACCCACAGGCCACCAGCTCCTCAATGATGCTATCGTTGAGTTTGTAACACCATTGGCAGAGTTGATTTGAGAGACACATCTGGGCACCTCATCCATTGGTCCGATCTGTGGAATCTCTGGCTTGAGACAGGAAGATCGGCATACCTTTTCACACCATTTGTCAAAACCCTCTGGTAGTGATTCACGAAATGCCGCACCCCTGTGCCTGCATGCCAAACTATGGGATCTTCATGAATATAGCTCTAGGGCCCTCCGTGCAACTGGTAAACTAGGGGTTGTTGTCACAACATCTTATCGTTCTGTGGGGCGGGATTCTCGCTTCCATGAGTTGGAGGATTGCAAATTGGGGGACGGGAACTCAGGAGTCTGGGATCCCCTGGTCTTATACATCCTGACCCTTGATAACCCGGGTGTTCCCTGGAAAGTAGTTTTGACTACTGCTACCAATGCCCTCAATCCTTGTCAGCTGTCTAGTCAACAAAGTAAAATCATCAGGCACTTTGTTGAGAATAGCATCCCTTTTCGAGCTTTGCAACCACTCTCCTGAGACTGGCGTGTGAGGGTGCAGATAACAAGAGAAGATTGACAATTATTCCCTTGAAGTTAGAGATACCCTTCTGGCATCATGACTACAAGTTTACACCTGCTGACTATGTGGTGCACGAGTGGCGCGGAGAACTCCTTCTCTCACAAAGCCTGGCCTGTGCTGCCCGCCAAATGGGTGGGATTGTTTGGCTGGCAGAGGCATTTGTCAGCAATGAACACGTTCTTGAAGGTCCCTCTGCAACTTCTGCTGAATACGGCTTTGGCTTGTGTCTAAAGGGTTCTGCAGGTGAGATGCTGTGTGATGATGAACTACTCCCTGATGACCTCAACGTCATCTGTGGTCTTCATCTGGTGTTGCTAGGTATGTTTCATCTGCCTTCATATGTACATTGTTAACATGTACAGACAGGAGATTCACAGGAGATGAAATTGTCATGGTGGCCACTCCACAGTACGTGGATGTCGAATTCCAGCAGATTTTCTTTAGGATGGTGGACAACGGAAAATGAGATGTGGTTCCAGAAACGTCTACAACAGATTCGGGCTCGGGTGCAACCTCTCTCCACAAGCAACTTGCAGTCAATTTTGAAGGGTCAGAAGAGTACATTGAAGCTCCGGCACAGGACCGAGAATGAGTCGAAGAGAATCTTGGGCATGTAGTACAACTTGTAACTTAGAGGATTACTGGATTTCAATTTCTAACTTTGCTTATTTGTACCATTAGTGCTAGTATTATTTTGTGGGACTTGGAAATGTTTTTATATTGCCACAACAACTTGGTGTATTGTTATTATTTGCTACACATTGTCTCACATCTCAGAGTCATACACAGTTTTTTAACCAAGAGAATTAAATGTGCTGGTGTGCCAGATGAAAGCTGAAAGTGCATGCTAACTTAAGGTAAGGTACACAACCACCCCAATTGCCAGTGGAGGATGTACTACTAGTAACCACTAAACCACTGCTATAACGAAAAATATGATCCACCATGACATGCAAGGTGCCAAACATAAGACACTGTGGAAACTACCGAGATTGGTCGCTTAGCACATAGCACCAATGCCATATTTGCTCACACCCACACTATGTAAGTTGCATTGGGCATATACTGTAGAATTTTAATCAATTTGTCAGTCACACATCACAGGGCTTAAAATGACTATTTCCTGAAATAATTGAGGTTTCATTATAATGACTTGCAATCCATGCCCAAACCCTGCAAGGTGGTCAGAAAATGACTATTTTCTGAAATAATTGAGGTTTTATTATAATGACTTGCAATCCATGCCCAAACCCCTGCAAGGTTGTCAAAAAAGGATCATTTTCTAAAATAATTGAGGCCTCATATCATGGAGTGAAATATTGCTGATGTAGTTGTATTGTCATCTATAGTATTACAGATAGCTGACAGTCTGCTGACCAATGGTCAACTTCAACTGGATATATCAGGGCTCCTCCAATTTCGTGATGATGGTTTGGGACAGTTCGGCTTGATATGACCATCCTCTCTGCAATTCCAGCATGTAGGGACCTTCTTCTTACCCAATGAGTGCTTTCCCTTTCCGTGTCCACACTTGCCTGAGTCAACAGCTAATGCTTCATCAGACTCATCCTTGGGCTTTGATCCACCTGCATGACAAGTGTGTTGGGACTTCTGCCTCAGAAATGAGCAAGATAAGCAACTCCAGATTTGTCATGATGTGACTTTTACCCCTATCTAGTTTCCTTTTTCGAACATTCTTTCATCCTATTTCGGACATTCACATGGCCTATAAACAATTGCCACATGGACATTCTTTAATTATATCTTCTTTGATCACAAGGCACAACAACAGTGTTCCGCTCCGGACTCGGCCTGCCACATGGTTGCTCCACCGATCTATTTCCATCCACCACCGATTGGATTTCATCCTAATCTCCATTTGGATTAATGAGCACAAGGCAACCATTCCTAAACACGCTTCCGGATTCTGGACCCCAAACAATCGATCAGACTTCTATCGATCGATTACCAGATAAACTCGACAGCTGCCAATCATTGTTTCGGTCCATAGCCTTGCCCATAGCCTTTCAATCGTAAGGCTATCCTGCTATCTTGGTTCATAAACATGTGCTGACCTCATGCCCGATGATCATCCTTTTATAGTATATCTCTTTCTTCACATATCCTTTCTTTCTCGTGCTGTGCACATTATCACCTGACCATTGCCTGCAAGCACAGCGCATCCGATTCACGTCCTAATATAGTAGTACACAGCCACTGTAATATTTAGTGTATATATTGCAATAAACGAGTAACAGACTCTCTAGTCTGTTATCTCAGGGTTACCACCATATCTATGGGGCTTCCTTCTAAGATGGCTTTCTGGCAACCTCTCTCCTCTCTCCTCCCTCTTATCCTTCTCCTCTAACCTTTTGCTTCATCTTCTGGTCTTGTATCTTTACAGGATAACCGGTACTTTATTGTATTTGGTGTCGCCCTGACAAGATTGATTGTTTTTGTGACGGTGAAGAGTTTTGCAGCAGCTAGTTGGCTAGATGTGAAGTTGGAAAGGAATGTGGGGAGGGATGATGTAATCATGGAACAATAATCTCTTTCATCAATGTTGACACCTACTGATGCTAGTTCTTCCCTTTTAGATCGAAGATCATCAAGAAATTGGTGTACATTCCCCTTCTCGAGACACTTGGATTCCAAAAAGGTGGTGCACATTTCTGTCTAAGCGAAGACACTCTTCTCTGTGAACTCTTTATCAATAGCTTCCCAGGCCTCTTTCACAGTAACTTGGCAGCGAATTTTCATTGCTGTCAAGTGGGGGATCTTTTGCAAAAGGAGGTTCTTTGCAGAGGCCTTGTTTTTCAACCAGGTAATTTCTGCAGCAGTCTCACTGGCTCGATGTCATGGGGCAGGTGTCAGTCCTAGTAAAATGTCCCCACTTGCCCTTGGCTTGGATCACAGCAGTGAAACAGAGGTCAAAGATAGCCCAATTAATGCCATTGGGTAAGAGTTTGGGGATATCGGAGGGTAGGGAATCGGTTAGTGTGGTGTTAACAGATGAAGGTGAAGATGTCATAGTAAGATTTATGTTCTCGATATTCAGTTAGAGTCAGGGCTCATAACCTGTAGAAGTGAGTCAAGATATTGCATGGGGGTACTAGAGTACACAGGAGAGCTCAGTTGCATGCAATATGTGGATAATGACTGTATTATTCACCTAGAGTACATGGGAGAGCTAGGTATTTGGTAAGTACAGTATTTATAATGTAATGGTTAAACAATATACCTTAGTCGCATACAATATGCAGACTGAGGGAATACAATGCAAATGTGCAGGTAGAAATAGGAAACGAGGTAAGACTTGTAGTACAATACAATACAATAACTGTCGGAATAACAAGAAGTGAAACCGGGGAGAGATTCTCCCCGCAGTGATACAAATGAGTAAACAAAGATGACACATAGCTTGAATTCAACAATATGATCGACAGGAGACTATATTAGGCAGGACCTCAAACACCGTACTGACCTCTGGCACTTGAAACTGGTCAATCACGTGTTGGCAGTCATTCACTAGTCACGGTCATTTGACCATGACTTCTCTTTTTCGGTCATGACTGTCCATCACTGGGCTGCATGGGCCTCCGGGCTTGGAACTCTCGGAGGGCAGGGACACATTTGAAGGCGGTACATGTCACAGGGGAAGCTACAACGACATATAGACGAGACACTGTTATTTTCTATTGACTATGGACAGCGGATGGACGGACGACCGGAAAATCCAATAGCCAAACGTCATCATCTCTTTGTCAATTCCGATACCATCATACCAAGGACTTGTTTCATGAATCGACGTCGCAACTCAATTCTAACTTTTGGGATTCACGTACTCTATAAATTACTGTCTGCTCAGAACATTTCATAATACATCCTCTTGTGTTACAGAAAGATCATGGTCGCCGCAACGATGATCATCTAGTTTGGTCCATTTCTGATGATACTCTGAGTCTCAGTGGTGTGCCAGACGATATATCAAATTTCCCAGCAATGATGGGCTTACTAGCAAACAGGTGGCTTCCTAGTGGCTACAAGATGGGTCAGAAAATTATGTCAGATAATCATAACGAAGAAACATACATGGGCGTGTGCATGAAAGCACTAGAGCCTCTAGGGTCCCCGACTGGTCTGGCGCTACGTGGATCATGGGATGTGAGATCTAAGAAATATATCTAATGTGCCACTTACACTGATCAATAGTGGTTGTATGATGCTGGACAATATCGGGGTGTTGGACTTCAAGCTGCTAGGCAACTTGACGAAGGAGCGACGACATTTGTCAGATATTAATTTACATAATTTTTCTGAAACCGCATACATGGGCCTGCATGGTCTGCGCGAGGGAGCAGGGGTGCAAAATGCCACATTTGAGGCTGGGCAGGAAGAGGGCGCTGGGAGGCAATTTGAACGAGGAATAGAAAGGATTATCACACATATCACTTTATATAGATGAAAAGCCACCTACAGCGAGCGGGCTGATGCATGGCTACACGCGGCGGGATGGTGTCAGATATTACATGTCCTTATCATAAATTCGAAAAACCTCATACATGGGCCTGCATGAAGCAGCTGAGCCGTAGCTGGGTAGTGGCCAGTAACTTGAATGGGCGAAAGGTTTATCAGATATTACCTGACATAGCTGAAAGGCTACTCACAGAGAGTGGTGACTACACGCAGCGGAATGGTGTCAGATATTACATGTCCTTGACATAACATTTAGAAAACTCATACATGAGCCTGGATGAAACAGCTGAGTCGCAACTGGTTGCTGGGCCGCTTCATGGTGTTGAGCTCCAACGTGCTGGCTAGCAACTTAAACGGGCAAAAGGTGTATCGAATATCAGTTTACATAGCTGAAAGGCCACTCACAGTGAACACCCTGACAAATGGCTACACACGCGGAAAGTCCTGTCAGACATTACTCATTACATAAATTTTGAACACGGGCCTTCCAAGCCAGTGACCGGTGGCTGAGTCGCAGCCAGCTGTTGGGCTGCTTCATGGTGTTGGGCTGTATCAGGGCACTGAACCTCTCTATGGTGCTGGCCGGCAACTTGAACGACAGCGAAATGTCTATCAGATATTACTTTACATGCATAAAAGGCTACTCACTGGGAGCGGCCTGATATATGGCTACACACGACAGAAAGGTTAGATATATTACTTTACATACATGGGGGGACCGCATACATGGGCCTGTATGGCTAGCACCAAGGGACTGGCTTCGAGTAAGCAGCCAGGTCCTAAGGTTTGCGGCTCCTACAGGGTGCTTTGCCGCAACTTGAAAAAAGGTTGGATAGGTTGGTCAGACATTATTATTTTTATAAATGAAGTGATACGGACTTGCAGCGGCGCAGTCCATGCCTACAATGACCAGAAAGGACTGTCAGATACCACGTTAAATGTATAAGAAGTTACTCACTTCGCTCGGTTTCGCCAACAGCTGCAAGACGAGGCAGGAACCTTGTCAATTATCACGACTAGGAGAAACAAGCCACCTACGATGTTTTCGATGTTCACGTGCGAGTTCGGTTTCAGGCACTATAACAGGGGGTAGAAAGGTTTCGCAGACTCTTTGCGGGATGAAGAAAAGCCACTAACCAACATCTGGCAGATTCCATGATGAAGGGATGAAACCGTGATGACATGCGATGAAGTGATTATACAGGCTGCCCGGTTTTGAATATTCCTCACGCCCAAACGCACAATTGTTGTGGGGACAATGTATGACTAAGGTTTACTGGTATCGTTCAAAAGCATTACAGTAAATAAAAACTTGCTCGCCTTCA
>QLPF01008587.1:0-28309 GCA_003314045.1 Hygrophorus pudorinus | reverse complement strand
CAGGACTGATGTAGCGGAGATCCCCAAAATGAAGGAGGACATTCAAGCCATCAAGACAGATGTGCAAGACCTTAAGACCAGTCTAGACAACCTCCAGCGTGGTGTAAATGTCATCAGATTGCAAGCGGCGAAGGTAACTACCAACGGCATGCCAGCAATCACTGAAAATAAGACCGCTTTGACAGGCTGCAAATCGCCAACTCTTCGATGGTCAAGTAATACCCTATGATGAAGTCCCATCTGCAAATGGAAAAAGTCTTGATGAGGTGGGTGCTTTTCATATGTCCAATCTTATAATGTTTCACTCGTTTATTTATCAGGCCGGACTAAAACCCATCCGAAATATTGTTGATCTCGAAGGCATTGGACTGGATGACATGAAGAAATTTTACAAATTTTACTACCCAGGTCAACGTGTAGGAAATCGGTCATTCCAAAGCTTGCGCGAGGATGTTCGCATTGCAATAGGATGTATGGTGCCCTTCCAGGAGGGATAATTTTCTTGCTAGATAATTCTCTGATTGTAGTATGTGTCGTTTATACTGTCTCTCGCCGGATCCCCCTTGTACTAGTTACTGTTTCGTGCCGCTTATAACAAATTTTGTGTGGTCTTGCACAGCGGCGCCCATCTGTCTTGTTCAAACATCTGAAGCATACATTTTGAATGGTACAGTGATTTCATTAATATTGCGTTGCGAGATATCTCTGACAGTTGATAATGACGACTACAACTAAAAATGAACCGCGTCCATTTGGCCTACCGTACTCAGGGTTGTTGCCGCAGAGTAAGTTCCCATAACACTGCGGCTATCCATCTTGCAGCCCACAAGAATTACAGGTCTGGCACACTTTGTCGATCCACTGGATTTCGATATTGCGAACCACCTTTCCATCCCCAACCAATTGGCCAAGACTACTCTTTTACAGCATTTCCGGCACGCGTCAAAAAAATAAAAAATGAATCAAATAGTGATCCGGCCATTGCCGGACCTCTTAGTTGTGCGTCGATACTCATCATTCAATAATGGCTGAGGGTACACCACCTCCTGCCTATGATGGCCAACCGTATTCACCTCCTAATACCATCCCAGTCCCTCATAGACCAGATCTGGCCGCCAGTACCACTCCTCCATGCCCACGCTCCTTCAAGTCTTTACCGTACACCATGGTTGAAATATGGTCCGGCAACCGCCGGATTACTTATTTGACTTTATCCTTTTTATTTTTTTGATGCGTGCCAATGATTTCCGGAAATGCTGTAAACATGGGTGGGAAACAATCACGGGCTTGTGACATGTGACGCGTGTGACCTTGGTACACATGTAACTACAACGCGTACATGCATCAATAATTAATTGATCGCCTCCGTCGAGGGAACTCGGATGCACTTGTGGGCACCCTCCCTCCGATTGTAATGGCAAAAGTCCGACTCACACCCCCCTGCCTTCACCCATACCGCCTCTCGCAACCCCCGCTCGTCTCCTCGGCGCGCCCCGGCCAGCCCCTCCTCTCGCAATGTCACCGCGGCCACCTCGTGCAGCCCCGCCGAGAGCCAACTGGCCGCCGCCCCTACCCCCAGCGCCTGGTCGAAGCCCGCCACGGACGTGCAGAGCCCGTCGACCCCGGCCTCTCTGACCGCGTCCACGGTGGTCTGGGATGGGGACCGGCACCCGGATAGGCACAGTCGGAGGGTCGGTCGGGCTGTCCCGATCATCTACAGGCAGGATCTGGACCGATTCGTGGGGATCGGGAACGATGGGGTGAGGATCAGAATCGGGTGTGTGGGTGTGCGAAGTGGAATCCGGGGTGTGGTTGTGCTGTTCTACGATGCTCGGGTGTGCGGGGTGGCCACCGCGATGAACGAAGCCGCCGTTCTTGCCGCCGCGGCCGAAACGGATGGAGGGTGGGACGAGGGAGAGGGACGTCATTGAGGATGTCAAGGCGTCGAGGGGTGGTGGAGAGGGGTTGTGTTTTTGGATGTCCCCGCCGTCGGTGGTGTGATCATCATCTGATATCTCGCTTTCGTCCGAGTCGACCTCGAGTTCGCGATCGCCCACCCTGGGAGTCCACTCACCACGGATCATACTGGCGCCTTCGCCCCAGCGCTTCAACAAGCCGCCGACGCCCTTGTTGGTGACGGCAAAGAAGAACTGTTTGGGAAATGCGTGTGCTTGGATAAGATGGAGACGGCGAGATTTGGGGGTTCTGAAAAGACGGGGGCAAGATGGGAGGTGGCAAGCGAACTGGGGAGATGTAAAGTTGAAGCTAGTTGAGAATGGATGGTAGACGTACGATCTTTTCGCCTCTGTCCTTGCGGAGTGCAGCTATGGGATCATGACATTCGGTCTGGTGCTGGAGCCAGAAGAGATGAGATCGGAGGTGATGAGAAGGGTAGTGGGAGTGCTGACCAAGTGCAGCAACCTCTGATCTGGAAATACACAAGCACAGGAAGGTTGTTCACAGACATGTGCGTGGAATGTAGCGTAATGTGCTTCGAGATCGTTTATGTTTGAGATTGGTGTTGGTGAGTGGTTACAAGTAGGGGGCAGCGAGCATAAGAGATTTGTGCGTGGTGTTGAGAGACAAGTAGCTTTGAAGATTGGAGTGGTAGCGTCTGAGGGGGTTCGTGGTCGTTTGGAAGACATGAGGACACGTGTGGACAAGGTTTGCTAATAAGAGAACAATAGAGACAATAATCAATTGTTTCTCGTCTATTTAACCACTCCATCTATACGATGCTACTACTACAAAATGCATTCAATCTTACACTGGGCTTCCCTCGTACAACCAGGTACCCCGCATCCTTCCCCCGACATCAAAGACTACACACCAGACCTCACAACCCTTGGCTACACCTCCGTCTTCCTCCGTCTCCCAACTACCCCACAGAGTGCTGCTCCCATCCCCAAACCAAATCTCAATCGCTTCCCCTCCCTCTCAGCCTTGCGTCGTCCCCGCTCAAGATCTCTATCCATGCCTGTCCCAATCTCCCTCAAACAAAAACACGCTCCCCCTCCAACCCCCACTGCAATCGCAAAACGCAAAAAAGAAAAATACCCCTCCCACACAACCTCACACCCCCCTCCCCTCGCAAACGAGCTCGCACTCATGCAATTCGCGGACGGCGGAAAAATAGACTCCCACATAAAGCGTCTCATGGAGGCCCAAGCCCGCGCTGCAGCAGGCACAGGCCCCCCCATCGGCGTCGCCGACGTCTACCGCGACGGCAAGGGCGGCATCTGGTGGGACCAAGAGGAGGAGTGGGAGTACGCCCACCTCCTCGCCGGCGACAAACAACCCTCCCCCAGCCCTGCAGAGCAGCGTGACTGGGTCCGCTTTGCAGACCCGGACGCAGAGCAGCGCCGCGGTAGCGTCTCAACCCAGGCCTCGTCCCTCGATGCCCGCCACGTCGTCCGCCCAATGGACGAGGATGCCATCGCCGCCTTTGGCAGCTGTGTCCCCCCACGCGCCCTCCGCGCCCGCAGGGTCAACCTCCACCCAACCCATCACCACGGCAAGCCCGAGTTCTTGTTAGCCTTCACTCCCCGGGACGCTGCCCAAGCCACCGCCCCCTCCCCCGCCCCCACAAAGCCCAACTCCAAGAGCCGCCACCGCCCCGCCCCGCTCAACCTCACCCCCATCTCCAGCCGCTCCACCACCTCCACCGTCACCGCCAGGACAACCACCCGCCGTGCCCGCCCGTACTCCCCCATGGACGCGGACAAGATCCGCCGTGATTTCATTGCCGGGTCCTTCGCCCCTGTGCCCCCCGTGCCCCCCATCCCTCCCATGCCTACTGCTGCTGCGACAGGTGGTCGTGGGCCGGTCAAGTCGCGCATGCGGGGGATGAGCCTCGCGGGGCTATTCAAGAGGAGGGAGTGAGTGTTGTTGTTGTTGTTGTTTCTTTGTCGTGTTTCCCTTGTTTTGCTTTGTATCACCACCCTTCCACAAAACTCGAAAACCTATATTTCTAGACCACCCCTGTAGCCTTACCTTACGCTGTGATAATCCTTGCTTTGTTGTATTTGCTGTATCATATAATGTTGTTTTTTTGGTGCAAACGACCTGCGGGAGGGACAACACCAAAGCCATAAAAGAACGAATGAACGGAACCCCGCCCGCTCCGCAAAAACACAAAAATAACTGCCCCAGAGAGGCTCGAACTCTCGACCTTCCGATGATCATATAACAGTCGGACGCTATAGCCAACTAAGCCATGGGGCAGACGAGTGGGCTTGCGCCCTGGGGCATTATCATAGCGGTGGTGCGGCAGACCTACCTCACTCCGCGTCCATGCTAGCATGGGGCTCTGCATCAGATGGGCCCTCGCATCGAGTTATGTAACCAGACGGCCCGCGCACGAATCAGTGCTTCCAACGTCGCGGGCCCGGGTATTAATACCCGTACCCATCTAACGGTATAGATTCCTGGGGCCAGGGTGTGGGAAGCCTCGGCGTTCCATCGCGCGTGTGCAGTCGTCACCATGCCGGTCATGCCGGAGTTGCCGGCCACCGGCCAGCCCTTCCGACGCGCGGGACGCAATTCCGTGCCTAGGTGCCGTAGCCAAACAACGACCAAACAACATCATTGGTCCTCAGCTCAGGCCTTATATAGACCTTATACAGTGTACTGACCCGTGCCTGACGCAGGGTGCCGCTCCAGACTCCATCGTTGCCGACCATCCGACGAATGCGGCATCGTGATGAGCACGAGCCGACGGCCGAGGCACAGAAATAGCAGATGAATCAGAATTTGAAGAAACTCTGCTCTCCCCCCCCCCTTTTTTTTTCTCGAGGATGCAACCAGCGGCGACCGGCGCTCCCCAGGCGCACAAGGGCAACGCCCAGCCCGGGGCGTCATGGAAAGACAGCGAACAGCATGTAGTCCCGAAGAACCGCATAGGGATCGTTTTTCTCGGACTGATGGCGTGCACGTTCTTGGCGGCCCTCGACCAGGTGTGTGTGTCTGCCAGTGTGGCCCGTTTCACGCCGAGAGTACCACACACGTACGAACTGAATTTACTGTAAATGCGCACCCACGCAGACAATCGTCGCCACCGCCCTGCCCACCATCGTGCAGGAACTCGGAGGGGGGAACGCGTACAGCTGGGTCGGCAGGTGTGTGTCCCCCCGTGCTCGCTGTGCACACATACATACCCCCCTCGTTTCTGAAAACACTCCGCAAGTGCGTATCTTCTCGGCGCGGCGAGCTTTGCGCCGTTGTACGGGAAACTCTCAGACTTGTTTGGTACGTCGTCACGTGGGCCGCATGCGGCGCGTTCAACTTGAAAGAGCAGTCTGCAGGTCGGAAGCCGCTGCTGTATGCTTCAATCGTTATATTCCTCGTGCGTTTTTTCGTGGCTTGACGCCCGCAGGGTTCTGATACTACTGCGCAGGTCGGGTCTGCGCTGTGTGGCGCTGCGCAGACAATGACGTGGTTGATTGTCTGCCGGGCGGTCCAGGGCGTGGGCGGTGGTGCGCTCATTCAGCTGGTGCAGATCACGGTGTCGGATATCGTGCCGTTGAAAGAGTCAGTGTGGGATTGTTTACAGGCTGTTTGGTACTCATCCGGGATTTAGACGTGGTAAATACGGCGGATTTATTGGGGCCACTTGGGGTATTGCTAGGTGGGGCGTTCTTGTTCTGTCTGTGGGGGAAATATCCTACTCATGCTTTTCTAGCGTTGTGGGCCCGCTTCTCGGTGGGGTACGGGGGTTCGTCTGTTTTTGCCGTTGTGGTGCTCAGTTATCTCGTTCTTAGGTCTTTACTGATCATGTCACATGGAGATGGTCATGTCCTTTCCCTGCTGTAAACCCGATCATTGTCCTAAACTGCTCTTTCATCTAGGTGCTTTTGGATCAACTTGTACGCTCTCCCTCGGCGCGCTGAATGTCCGCTAAACGTGTTTCAAGGCCAACTGGTGGTGTCGCCGCAGTAATCCTCTTCTACTTCCTAAATCTCAACCCACACAAGGGCAGGTCGCTCCGCGAACACGCGAAGGAATTCGATTTCCTGGGGCTCTTCCTCATCGTGTCTGGGTTACTATGCGTTCTCGTCGGTTTCAACAGTGGCGAAACCAGCTGTGAGTGCCGCGTGGTTCGCTGCGTTGCGACCTTGACTTGTGATTCTCAGGGTCGTCCACGGAGACGATCGCTCTCATCGTCGTGGGCGTGGTGCTGATGGTTTGCGCCGCGGTCAACGAGGTTTATACGACCCGGTCGCCGATTATACCACCTCGGCTGTTCAAGGTGCGGTTATTGGACGATGTAGGATCACGCTCTTGACGTCATAGGTGTGCAGACACGAACAACGGCGATTCTCTTGATATCTGTTTTCCTACACGGCGTAGCGTTTTTCGGAGGTAAGGACATTCATGGTGGCTGCTACCAGATCCTCAGTTTGTTTTGTAGGTGCCTTTTACCTTACACTGTACTTCCAAACCCTTGGCTCTTCCGCTACGGGCGCAGGTGTCAAGTGAGCGCTGAGCGTTGATTGTAGAATTCTCCTCACCACTTCCTAGAATGCTACCGTTCTCACTCGGGGGCGCCGTGTTTTCTGCCGTGGGCGGCCAGATCATCACGCGCACCGGAGAGTACCGTCATATCATGTGGATCGCGTGGGCCACAATGACGCTCGGATACGGGCTTATGTTCCAGCTGGGCAGCTCATCCAGCATGTGCGTATGATCGGGCATTCAATGCACCACCGAAACTCATTCGTCTCCGTAGAGCCGAGCAAGTGGTGTACCCACTGATTACCTCAGCTGGGACTGGGATTTTGTTCCAGGTGGGTGCGAGTGTCGTGACTGGTTAAAGGGAATTGACGCATTCCGTTCTCGCAGGCGCCGTTGATCGCCTTGCAAGCTGCGATGCCGCTGAAAGATATGGCTACCAGCACCTCGACGTTTGGGTTTATCCGGTATGATAGTTCTCGTGACCTGGCTGTCTTATCCATTCATGTTGCTGCGCTAGGCAAGTAGCAGGGACTTTGGGTGTTTCTGTCGGACAGGTGATCTGGACGAGTGTACGTGCCCTCTTTACGCATGGTGCTCTGGCCATTGACGGCTATACTAGAACCTCCGCAAGAGACTAGTCAGCATCCCAAACGTCTCCATCAACACCTCTTCCGCTGCTCTCAGCGAAAGTGTCCGGCAACTGAAAAACATCCCGGTTCGTCCTGATTTCCAGGGCCCTGGGTGGGATCTGACCTCTCACTGTGTTGGCTTTGCAGGATCCGGTAACGCGACGGGCCGTTATACACGCGTATGCACGGTCGATCAGCGAGATATGGCTCGTCAACATTCCGATTGTCGGTGCTGGGCAGATCATGGGTGAGTCTCGTTACGTCTGGGGCCTCTGACAAGGAAGGCTCATCGGCACGTCAGTCCTTTTCATACGGGGGTATAGTCTGAACCGCACGGTGGTGCACCAAGGAGCGGCGGGTGAGGATGTAGAAAATGCCCCCGGGGCAAATGAGGAGCCCGTGGAGTCGGCTAGGGATGAGAAGGCTGTATCGATCAAGGAGGATATCACTGAGGAGAAGATCGGCTCGAAGACGGAGTGTGAGGACGATGCGACGCGGCGGTCGCGGTCGAGCATTGCGAAGGAGATAGAGGAGATATGACGGGCTTGTGGCTGCCCGTCAGTACTTGGTATACTCCGCCGTTGATGAATCTACGCTGACTGTCAGTGAATTCCTAGACTCAGGCCTTCACGACTTTCGAACAGGGCCGGGCGTGTTTGGTGTATTGTCAGATAGATTTGAAATGGAATGTAATTCAACAATGTAACCGTGATGTATATTTGCTCACCAATCAAATGAAAAAATAAAAATGCCGGACGTAGAGAACATCACCATCTCAGTTCAGCACTGGGCTACCACCTTTCAGTTTGTCGACAGGTTCCATCGTCCATGAGCGCACCCCATCCACCGTGCACTGCATGATCTTATACTGCTCGCCCTTCCGTCCCCCAGCCGATATCAACAACTCATTGTTTATCCGCCCTTGTGCATCTACAAACACAAACTGCGACGCTCCGGTACGATTTTTGTCCGGAACGACTACGCTGACGTCTGAAAGACCCACGTCCGCTCCCTGGGACCGAGGGGCGACGACGAACGTGTTTGGCTCACAGGCCGAGAAATGCATGACAAGATTATGTATGTCGGCATCGATCTGGATGATAGCGGGTACGCTGCCGCCGAAATGAATCGTGAGGTCCTTACAGTGGCTGATTTCAAGGAGTGAGGAGAGGATGCGAGCCGCATTCAGGTGCAGTGTGACGTTGGCAAGCTTGTCTGCCGCCCGAGTCGCGTCGATGAGCATTCGGCATTGGTCGTCTACTATATTTGCTCACATAGCGATACTTTGGCGACAGCACCTGCGATGTCATGCTCGCACGAGGATAGATCGTGCACGAGAATGAGGTGTCGAGGTCCGAGACCGATAGATTCGTTCGATATCCGACGTGGGCTCTCTGGTGTCTTTCAAGGTGAAATACATTGGTTGTCTGTGACGATTAGGGCGTGGACTACGTACAACTTTGTAGACTTGTCGTTGGGCTAACATTTGCATAGTGTTACGTCTCCGTTTAAAATTTAAACGTTTAACGTTGTAACTCAGCCACGGCAACTTCCATCGCCCCTTGACCGTAAACCACCGTCATGGCCATGGAAGAACCGTTGGATCAGCGAGACAAAATGCGCGACCAAGACCTGTATTTTGAAGATGGAAACGTTATCCTGTCCGCCAAGGACACTGACGGAAGTCTTGCATACTTTTGTGTACACCAATGTCTCCTGTCGAGGCAATCTACCGTCTTCAAAGATTTGTTTTCTGTCCCCAGACCTTCAGAGATGGATCTATATGATGGGTTACCACTCGTGCACCTCCATGACAGCTACCAAGAGTTGAAAGGATTTCTTCAAGCGATATATGATCCAAGGTGACCTTACCTCGGCCTGTCTACTACCGATCAACCGTCAATGAACTTGTTTGTATTACAGTTTTTTGCTCTTCCTGCAACTACAGCCTGATACATCGACAATGGTTGCCGGTCTGGTGAAGCTAGCGACAAAATATGATGCTGACAACTTGCGAAATTGCATCATCTCCCGTCTCAAATCGGTTTGGCCAATGACACTCCATCTTTGGGATGAGTTGGTCTACCCGACATCAGTAGTACATAATTCAATTGGCTCTGACGAAATCCCGCAGACATCTACTTGTGAGCTCGAGGCCGTCGCCATAGATTTTTGCCACGATCCCGAACTCTTCCTTTCCGCAGCGCACGAGTGCAAATTGCCTCGCATGTTCGCGACCGCTCTCTACTCGCTTTGTTGTCGTTCGGAAAGACGTCAGGAGAAGTTATCGCGCCTGACACGAGATGACCTGCAAGTGCTCATGTTGGGCAAAGAATTGATGCTGAAGTCTATCTGTGTGGAGGCCGAGGTCATACTGGAATTCCACTTGTGGGTAACCAAGGACTCGGGTGGCTGCGACAGTGAAATTTGTCACAAACACGTCTCGCTGGTGTGGTCATACATAATGCATGCCATTGTGCGCCTTGGAGAGCCATTGGGAGTATTGCGAGAAGCGGCTCTGCAGGTCCGAGGATGTTTAATCAACCATCGTTTCGACGTGAACGTGTCCGATTATGTGTGTGGCCATTGCACTGTGAGAATGGAAGGATATTTGAATAATCTCCGTCAAACATTGTTCAACAATTTACCCTCCTATTTCCCTTTGTGAAACGATATACGGCTGTGGAGGTGGATCGAAATCTGGGATATTCAACTATAGCCAGTGTCATTTTTAATGGGTTATGCATGTAATAATTACTGCCAGGTGATCGAACTGAATAGGTAAATAATATTCTTTTTGTAATATCACCACGTGAGCGCCCATATGCCATAAATTCGCGGTCAAATCAACATTAATCAATGTTTCGACCGCCATGGCCACCAGAACGAATGTCGTTGTTCTTGCTTTGATGCAAGAAAGGCATTTATAGGACAATTATTCTCAACTCCTCGTTTCAATCCGCTCAGTTGCAGTAGTCAGCCTTGTAGAAACAAAGTTGGAAACTCAGGCTCAACAAACTGTCCGTTGTCCTAGCAGTTGACTCGGCCATCTCAGACCATGAGAATAGCGACATTCTCACCCAGTTGGTGCGATTTTCAAGAGCCGGCGGCGTTGTCATTTGTTGCTGCAATCGAGACTGGTCTGCTCAAGCCAAACAAGATGCCGGGCCATAACCGACCGGCACATGTCAAGGACCCCAATACCGCTTAACAATTCTGTGTCATATTATTGTACCGATTTAAGCAAGTCACGTGATTTCCAAACTGGGTAAATTTTATTATAATAAGTGTAAATGAGGAAATTGAATGTAGCCAGCTCAGCTATTGGTAGATTGTTTTAGGAAAAATACCAGTGTATTCCCCTCAAAAATGTGTCCATATTGTACTTTGTATGTAACCTTAGCAACAAATCAACACAACTCAATTTGAGTCTAGTAGTACAATTACCATAACTTGGTCAATTTTGCACAGATTGACTTGAGGATAAATTTGAATACATTACCTAGGTGTTGGTCACATAAAGTTTGTAGAATTTAAAAGTGGCACATTCAGCCTATTTAGTGTAATCAATCAATTCACCAGTTATGCATCACCCCTATTTGTTTCTGAGCCCAGATTTAGGCCTTGTTCAGCAGGGATTATAATTAGAGATTATTGAGAATCTACTGCAAAAAATAATAATTAGGCCCTATTCAACAGGGATTATAATCTAAGATCATCGTTGATCATGGCTGTGCTCATCATACACAACAATAAAATTATTTTTCCTCATTTTTTCCATTATTATTATTTTCGCAAATTTCACTACTTGTAGTGTAATCATTGTAATAAAACAATCAATGTATTTTGACCATATCTGTTGTTGTTGACAACATTAATGAAGAGAACCTTTTATCATCATCTGTGGCAGTACTGGCAGGTTCTGTTTCTGATGTGTGACTTTGGTTCTGTTTGGTAGGTGTATATAATCTCTCTCATAATCTCATGACAATCTGACTGATAATCCCTACCAAACAGAGCCTTAGATTTTTTATTATTCTCAGATTATTGCTGGCATTTACTGCCATGATGTGACTTTTACCCCTATCTAGTTTCCCTTTCGAACATTCTTTTGTCCTATTTCGGACATTCACACAGCCTATAAACAATTGCCGGACATTCTTTATTGCAATTTTTAAAAACAATGACATTTTGGAAATCATATATTTCTAAAGTCGCGAGATGGTCAGTGTGGGAACAAATTCCAAAAGAGATAATTCAGCTTATCTTGCCTCAGCAGCCTTGCAGCAGCCTCACCTCGTCAATGCCCGATATCATGGAAGACGGTGAAAAAGAGGTCAACAATGGGTGTAAGTTTATTGTCTATCTATATTCTAGTTTTCTAACATCTAACAGGGGGTGAAAGCACCTACAACGAGGGGAAGGGAATATTAGTTACAGCACAACTCACACCAATCCTTTTGCCATCAGCTAGTGTCAAGCGCTGGAAGAATGCTGGCCATCTCAAAGGTCCTCTACATCCACGAGGACATGGAATTCCGGGACATGCTCAATAAATTCGTTTGTACCTTCAACTGCCAGGATTTCTTCAACCATATGTGCATTTTGTGTGGCGAAATCGTTCGAGTGCCTTTCACCCATCCATCACCCCCCATGCTCTTCAAAAGAGTGCGGGGCTTTTGTTTTCAGCACCCACGCCCTTCCATCACCCATCCACATCCCACACTTGTCAATAGAGCGTGGGGCCGTCGTTTTTGACTACCCAGGGCCGTCCACCACCCATCCACACCCCACACTCTTCAATAGAGCGTGGGGCCATCGTTTTCGACTACCCAGGGCTGCCCACCACCCATCCCTGGCCCACGCTCTTCAAGAGAGTGTGGGGCCGTCGTTTTCGACTACCCAAGGCCATCCACCACTCATCCCTGCCTCACGCTTGTCAAGAGAGTGTGGGGCCGTCCACCACCCATCCCCGCCCCACGCTCGTCAATACAGCATGGGGTTTTGTTTTCCACTCCCCGCGGCCATCCACGCTCTTCAAGACAGTGTGGTACACCTGCACCCCCACAACACCTCACAAAGTCCACACCACGTCAATTGACATGTGTGTTGCTTCCGTGAGGTTTAATGGGGAGGATGGTGCCAGCCATGAGCATGTGGATCACAGTCGTACATTGTTGCCTTCTTCCCGTATTGACCAGGCTCCGGACTTACTGTCCCAGGAATATTCTTCAAATTCGATCTCGAGCTCAGTATCACTATCCACCAACATCATTCATACAGCTCATGATCCGGTACAACCCGCTGCCCATCCTCTATCCCTCTATCTAACCTTGCCCCACAGATGTGTCAGGGTCATCGGCACCATCTTCCTCTGCATGGACAGCAACTTAATTCAGCCCAGGGAGCGTGAGACAGGTACCATTGAAGAGGTTTTGCCCCCAAGAAGAAGCACTTTCCGGCCTCCGAGGCAGACACCTGTGTTTTCACGGATATCTTTCAGCCTCTGAAGTGGATACGCCGCATGTCAATGCCTCACATGGGGTTTTCATGGATATCTCTGGTGCTCAAAATATTGTAAATATACACCACAACTGCTTTCACCCATCCTGACGACGACAACGAATTGTCACCCGACAGTTGGGCAATGAGTGCATGATGATCAGGACAACAAGCAGGTGACGGTAGGGCAATGATCGGGACGACGATCGGGCAATGACTTCAAACTAGTTTAAAATGTAAAATTTAGAAATTGCTTTCAACTATCATCTCAATCTTATATTCTACAAATCATTTACCTTTTAGCAAAAGTAATAACTTTGAATATACATTTAAACGGAGTGATACAAATCATTTAAATTCTTCTTGAAGTGTTTGCGAAAAAATTATTTTCACCAAAACTTTCGTGTTGAGCAAAATTTGAAATTTTAGTATGACTTTAATACTGAATTAAAGCTGTTTCAAAATTATATGTGCGGATTCACCTTTCACTGTGAGGTTAAATTTAATATTTAAACAATGGTTAAATAATTTTCTGTAAATAATATTTTGGTACACCCTTGAGAAATTACTTTAAATCCAGGTTAAATCTTGACACAGCCAGTGTGCTAGGCCTCACTCCTGAGACACAAGGTGAGTGCTGGCAAGCCATGAAGGAAACTGACAAAAAGGAACACTGTACACCCTCATTGAAACTATCGCCTGGACCTAGTGCAGAGAGCACTGGGTCGGAGCAAAGAGTTCTTCTTAAAGTTTCAAAAAAGATGGGTGAACCAGTGGAGCACTGGCACTTTGTAGTTGAGGACTGGTTTCGGGTGCAAAAAAAGTAGCCTCTGAGGTCGAGAATTCTGGGTAGATCCCAGATGGATTCAAGTTGGAGACCTCTCGAGCGAGGGTTGGTATCACAATCTGAGTTGTCGGGTGTGACCCTCTCCTCGAGTCCACAAGAACATCCTTTGATACATTTTCGCAGTGATACATTTTGTACTGATATATTTTGGTATCTACAATGTTTTTGGGCGGTTCGCGAAGCCCCGTGAAATACTTTTTATTTCAATTTACAACAACTGATTGGAATAACATGAGGAAAATGACATGGCGGAATATCAAAAAAAGCTGCACTGTATATGTGGACTTTATTGCAATGTCATGTAAATTATCTACCATTCCGCAGTTCACCTCACAAGACTGCCACCTAATTCTGGCAACCAGGTCAATTCTTCGTGATGTCTTGCCTTTACCCGTCCAGAAATGGTAAGACAGAGAACACTGAAGCTTACCAAGATGACCTACGTAGTACTAGTTTCTACACTCCATCCGGTGTTTCCCTGGCCTGGTCCAGAGTCTATAGCTGGGAACGTGAATTCTGCTTCAAGTTTACCACTGGCATCATCACATGTCGCACACTGGCATGCAGATGATATTTCACAGCCATCTGTTCAGGCTATACCGTTACACATATAAAACATGAAGTTCCTGTACAAATCTTCTTTAGCTGGACTCCTACCATTGCATTTACCACTTCACACCCTATCTGACACATCTTCCTCTATTCTTCCTCTATCATTACCACAATGCTCTTCCCCCTTTTTCTTGGCGTCTCTGCACTGTTTAACATAGCTGTGATGCCGCTGTCTGCAAGTCTCCACAGCACCTCAAGCATAAAGCCTGCCACTAACACTAGCACATAGAGTCACCCTCCGACTACGGTAAATTTGAATGCTTGTAGCATCCTGTACTGTCATACTGTATGTTAATACTTGACATTTGTGGATTCCGCACAAGATATTGACATTATACAGTCCCCGAAATTGAATGTCATTTTTTACAAACACAGTGTGGTGAAGGCTCAGCAACCCCTGAAAGCCAAATCTTGGAACACTACAATGCACTTCCGGACAATGGCAAATGCAAGAAGGCCGCCAGGGTAGACACACTCCTGGCACAACGTACCTGGTGACCACCAGCATCAGCATCTCACCGTTACCTACTACAATGGGCCCAACGAGCACAGGTCGGACTGCTTGGGTCATGTTCGACTCCTCAGGCCCAAGCCTGAGCTCGATGTCCGTATTTTCCACCATCTCCGCATTCCGAACACAATATAACTGAGATTTACAGCTGTGGCCGCAATTCACCCAGGTGCCATGCCAAAACCAACAAGAAATGTACGAAGCAGTCACCATGCACTTCCTGACTCTCCACCCTGAGGTTGCCGAGCAGGTCAAAAGAGTTCGCGTGTTGCACGACTGGGACCGAAGTGCCAGGGGCAGAGAAACAACCACAATCACCTATCACTGTTCCTGCAATCCCAGGAAGGAAAATGTCATTGCGAAACATACAATATATCGCCCTCCGACGCCATCAAAGGATCACCCTCTGACACCATCAATGGATCGTCCTCTGACACCGTCAATGGATCGCTGTCTGGCAGTGTCAATGGATCTTACAGTGCCGGAGGGGATGAGCCAGGCCATCAAGTCGCACGTCCGCGCACACCAAGCAAGGGTGGGTGGAACCATTGGCAGCGCCAATTTCGCGACTGTTAATGGGTTTCAGTCGACGACTGAGTCATCGGGAATTCGGTCAGAGTTTAAGGTGCAATACCACGAAGTGACGCCAACATACCACGCTAATTTGGAAGAACATCATCTCATGTTGCCAAGCGCTCAAGTCTCAAATTCTACGGAGCCGGGAACGAAAAGGCTAAAAAGTTGATAAATTACTAGGTTCGAGTAGGACATTAGGGAGAGTAACTTGGTGTCGAGATTTTACAACTTAGTACTGTGGAGTAGTAGTGACGCATAGTGATGTATTAAAGCGAGCTTGCGACATCGTTTCAATGCACAGGCCTTGACTGGGCCTGAGAAAGGCACGAATGATAAGTGCAAGTCAGGGGGCCTCAAGGAACTAACAGGAGGAAATTCCTGCCGGGACATGCTACAGTTGTAGTACTTCTGCGTTCTTGATTTCCATACTTGGCTGGCAGGATTTGCGTCCCCAGTGCTGAGACGCAGGTAAGGGTGAGTGCTGGCAAGCCATGAAAGAAACTGACAAAAAAAAGGAAAACTGTTGCCCTCGATGAAACTATCGCCTGGACCCAGAGACCAGATCGGCGGCGAAAAGGGTGGAGAGGGTGAAGAAGAGCATTTTTATAGGAATAAAACTGAAAAGACGGCGGTTGTAAATGAGAGTTCTTTTAAAAAAAGATGGGTGAACCAGTGCAGTGCTGGCAGTAGTTACCTCAGCACAACTGCTACCACACGGTACTGATTCACAATATATACTGGCAGAATACTGGCAGTGGCTACGTCCAGTACCGGTGCAGTACCCTCAAGTCCCAGCTCGCTGGCAGCTTAGCACAACACCACTGTACCGCCAATGCACGAATCACCCGACATGCGCTCATGGTCTGGTTGAAGCCAGAGGACATGTAGGTCGTGCAATTCAACAAAAATTTATCAAAAACTTACTGCACCGACCCGTGGCCCAGGCTGTTTTCGCAGTCGTTGATTGATGGTAGGAGTCGATGGTCATGGCGAGAAACTGACACCGGCGTTCTGCCGTCAGTCCTTGGACGCCTGGTCCTCTATAGCTGGGAATGTGAATTCTGGTTCAAGTTCACCACTGGCATCATCACATGTCGCCCACTGGGGTGCAGATGATATTTCACGGCCATCACTACACCCGGCATAAAACATGAAGTTCCTGCACAAGTCTTCTTGAGCTGGACTCCCACCATTGCATACACCACTTCACAACCTATCTGACAAATCTTCCTCACAAATCTTCCTCACAAATCTTCCTCTATTCTTCCTCTATCATTATCACAATGCTCCTCTTCCCCCTTTTTCTTGGTGTCTCCGCACTGTTTACCATAGCTGCGATGCCGCTGTCGGCAAGTCTCCACAGCACCTCAAGCGTAAAGCCTGCCACCAACACTAGCACGTAGAGTCACCCTCTGACTACAGTAAATTTGAATGCTCGTAGCATCCTGTACCATTGTACTGTATGTTAATACTTAACATTTGTGGATTCCGCACAAGATATTGACATTATACAGCCCCCAAACTTGAAAGTTATTTTCCACAAAAACAGTGTGCTGAAGGATGAGCAAGCCGCCACAAAAAGGCAAATCTTGGAACACTACAACGCACTTCCGGACAACCAGGAATGCAAGAAGGCCGTCAGGGTAGAAGCCCACGTGAGAGGCTCCTGGTGCGATGCACCTGGTGACCACCAGCATCAGTATCTCACCTTTCCCTACTATGGGCCCAATGAATTGAAAATCTTGTATCTAGCCGAACTCTCCAGGCCCCAGCCTGAGCTCAATGTCCGTATTTTCCACCGTCTCCGCATTCCGAACACAATATAACTGAGATTTACAGCTGTGGCTGTAATTCAGCAGGGAGGTGCCGGCCCGACACGAACAAGAAATGCATAATCAAATCACCATGCACTACTCGACTCTCCACCCTGAGGTTGCCAAGCAGGTCAAAAAAGTTCACGTGTTGCACGACTGGCACCCTGACCCCAGCGCCAGGGGCAGAGAACAAACCAAAATCACCTATCACTCTTCCTCCATTCCCAAGGAGGATAATATCATTGTGAAACATACAATATATCACCCTCTGATGCTGTCAAAGGATTGCCCTCTGAAGTTGCCAAAGGATTGCCCTGTGAAGCTGCCAAAGGATCAAGATATTGACATTATACAGCACCCGGACTTGGAAGTTATTTCCCACACAAACAGTGTGAAGAAGGATGAGCAACCCGCCACAAAAAGCCAAATCTTGGAACACTACAATGCACTTCTGGACAACGACGAATGCAAGAAGGCTGCTACAGTAAAAGCCCACATGAGAGGCTTCTGGCGCAACGTACCTGGTGACTACCAGCATCAGTATCTCGCAGTTCCCTACTATGGGCCCAATGAATCGAAAATCTTGCATCTAGCCGAACTCTCCAGGCCCAAGCCTGAGCTTGATGTCCGTATTTTCCACAGTCTCCGCATTCCAAACACAATATAACTGAGATCTACAGCTGTGGCCGCAATCCAGCAGGGATGTGCCAGCCCGACACCAACAAGAAATGTATGAACAAATCACCACGCACTACCCGACTCTCCATCCTGATGTGGCCGAGAGGGTCAAAAAAGTTCATGTGTCATATGACTGGCATCCTGACCCCAGCGCCGGGGGCAGAGAAAAAACCGAAATCACCTATCACTCTTCCTCCTCTCCCAACAAGGATAATATTGTTGTGAAACATACAATATATCGGCCTCTGATGCTCAAGCTGTTGGTAGATCCCGAGTTGCCAGTGAAAAAGAGACTGGCCATCGAGTCGCAAGTCCACGCACACCACGCAGAACAGATGGGCACAACCAGGGCCAATTACGCGGATGTCAGTGGGTTTCAGTCGACAAAGCAATTTGGACAGTCGGTTAAGGTGCTTTACCACAAAGTGATGCCAGAACACAAGCAAATTGTGGCCGAACATCATGTCTCGGTGCAGAAGAATGGATTCCCAGCGGTGAAAAAGCCAAGGCGTTCATGAATTATTAGGTTCAAGTAGGACATGGAGAGTAACTTGGTATTGAGATTTTACAACTTAGTACTGTGGAGTAGTGATGTATTATTACAGGTCTCAACTGGGCCCAAATCACCTACGAGAAGGGCGAATAACCTCAAAGTGCAAGTCAGGGGGCCTCGAGGAACAAACATGATAGGAAATGCTACAGTTGTAGTACTTCGTGTTCTTCCTTCCTAGGCTGGCAGGATTTGAGTCCTCACTAGGCCTTATGTCGGAAATTTCCGAATCGGGTTGCAACCAGAAACGCTGTCACAAGCCGGTGCCAATGAGATACAATTAGTTAGAATTCTCAGCCCACCATTCAAACCAGTTGGGCAATTCCTAAACTGGTCGCAATCCCGTTACAGCCTGGCTCACACAGTTATTGTCACGTACTTGACGAGAAGTGAAGCAACTTCCATCTTGGGTATGCACTTACATAATAAATTGATAATATATTTGTTTATTTGTCTGGGAGCTCATGTACTGTCATTACTCTGTACACCTGCTCTCAGGTATGTTTAACAGTTCCACATGTACTTACAAGTACTTACCACAATAACACATACTGTCGTTACACCATATGCCTGCTCTCAGCTTCGCCCAAACACTTCTACTACAAGTATATCAGTTGTTATCAGTACTGTACCATTTCAGTCATTTTGCTGGTAATGTGTAATGTGTCAGGGCAACACCAAATACAATAAAGTACCGGTTATCCTGTAAAGATACAAGACCAGAAGATGAAGCAAAAGGTTAGAGGAGAAGGATAAGAGGGAAGAGAGAGGAGAGAGGTCGCCAGAAGCCATCTTAGAAGGAAGCCCCATAGATATGGTGGTAATCCTGAGATAACAGACTGGAAAATCTGTTACTTGTTTATTTCAATATATATACTAAATGGTACAGGTGGCTGTGTATTACTACATTGGGACGTAAATTGGACGCACTAGGCTTGCAGGCAATCGGCAGGTGATAATGTGCATAGCACAAGAGAGAAAGAAAATGTGAAGAAAGGAATATACTAAATAAAGGTGATCATTGGGCATGAGGTCGGTGCATGTTTGTGGACCAGGATAGTGTAGTGATTGGCACGGGTTTTGAAACCCACGCAGATCACGGGTATGGGTCACAGCGGGTACAGGTATGGGTCACAGCGGGTACAGGTACGGGTCACAGCGGGTACAGGTACGGGTCACAATTTTCAGACCCATACCCAACCTGTACCCGTGGCCCAGGTACATGGGTTTTGGTGCAGGTATTGTAGCATAGTAACTCCTGTATATGTACCTTAACAAAAGGTTTTTCGAATTTTCATAATTTTTTTGTTGTCAGCCAAACAAAGACCAACAATGCCAGCACCACAACAATTTGGACTCGACACTTTCAGGATAAAGTAAGTCAACAAAACTTCAGTAATATATGCTAATGGTTATGTTTTAGATGGTGCTGGATAAGCTAGCACCAGCACTACTTCAGAAGTACTGAAAACCACACCCACCTCCACTACCTCACAACAACGCCAACACAGACCCACCTCCAAGTCCACTACCCACCTATCAACAATGCAAACATCCCCATCCCACCATGATGATGCCGGCCTACCAACTCCACCACCTCTCCCACCACCATGACGCTAAACATGTCACCCACCAACACAACACTGAACATGTCACCCACCCACCAACTCCACCATCTCTCCCACCACAACGACGCTGGCACATCACCCACCCACCAACTCCGCCATTTCACCCACCACAACGACGCTGACTGTGTCACCCACCAACTAACACAACACTGAATGTGTCACCCACCCACCCACCTCTACCACGACTCTGAACACGTCGCCCACCAACATGTGCAGGGATGGGGTGAGCGACGGAGAGGGAGAGGGTGCAATGAAACAGGGCAGCAAGGGGTGAGTGGGTGGGCGAGCACATTTGCTTGCCCCCCCATATTTATTTTATCTGTAGTGTATGTATTAAATACATAATTGTGAGAGACCCACAGCGGGTCTCATATCCATTGTAGATGCAATACCTGTCCATAACCCGCACCCATACCTGCACAATACCTGACCCACCTGAGTGGGTATGGGTTTTGACAGGTACGGGTGCGGGTCCATGTGAAATACCCACGGTAGACCTGCGTCAATCACTAGGATAGCGGGATAGCCTTGTGATCGAAAGGCTATGGGCAAGGCTATGGGCAAGGCTATGGACCGAAATAATGATGGGCAGCTGTCAGGTTTATCTGGTGATCGATCGATAGAAGTGTGATCGATCATTTGTGGGTCCAGAATCCGGAAGCGAGTTGGAAATGGTGTGCCTTGTCATCATTAGTCCAAATGGGGATTAGAACAAAACCCGATCGGTTGTGGATGGAAATAGATTGGTGGAGTTCCCATGTGGCAGGCTGAGTCTGGAGCGGAATGCAGTTGTTGTGCCTTGTGATTAAAGAAGATATAATAAAAGAATTGGTGGGAATGTCCATGTGGCAATTGTTTAAAGGTTGTGTAAATGTCCGAAATAGGATGAAAGAATGTTCGAAAAAGGAAACTAGATAGGGGTAAAAGTCATGTCATGACATAATGCACCCTCAGAAAATGGTGAAGTCACACAAGTAGTCTAATTTTGGTAAGAGTGTACTGTATATAGTAATCTGGTCCTTACTTGACATCTGATGCCTTGTTGTCCCAGTGCTGTTTGAAGTCTGCCAGGCAGTACAGTGTGTTTGTTTTTTTCTTCTGCTTCCCTCTTATTGTGAGATACTGGGAAGTAGCTAAGAGAATGATCTAGGTAGATAGTGAGTAAGATAATAATACTATGAAAGAAAGTCTTACCTCAGTTTGATGCATCAGGAAAAAATAACTTTTCTACACATAGTGAAGGACACAGGTAACCCCCAGGTACTTTTGGCTGTACCTGTACCCATACCCGTCAAAACCCATACCCGCCACCAAGAGTCCGGGTACAGTCATGGGTATGGCCATTTCGACCTGGGGTACACCCATACCCGTACCCATGGGCAGGTACCTGCAGGTATCACACATAATATACATAATATATTCTATATAATTTATCTACATAAAATATACATACACCCCTTGTGCTCGTTTGATGAGCAGAGGGGGTCAACACTGTCTCATGTTTGAAGTGAGACAGCAGGTATTGGGGTGGGTGACAAGGCTGGGGTGGGGGATGAGGGATGCAGTGGTGTGGTAGGTGACGAGGACGATGTGGCTGTCTTGCGTTTGAAGTGAGACAGCGGGTGGGGGTGTGAGTGGTGGATGATGTGGCTGGGGGGTGACAAGGCATAAGGTGGTGTGGTAGGTGATGAGGACAACATGGCTGTCTTGCGTTTGAAGTGAGACAGCAGGTGTGGGTGTGGGTGTGGGTGATGAGGCTGAGTAGGTGTTGAGGGATGGGGTGGTGTGGTGGGTGACAGGGACGATGTGGCTATCTCGCGTTTGATGCGAAATGGTAGGTAGGGATATGGGTGATGAGGCAGGATAGTGGTGGTGTGGTGGAATGAGGGACGACGTGGCCGTCTCGCGTTTGATGCAACACAGTGGGTCGTGGACAGATGACATGGCTGTCTCGTGTTTTGAGTGAGACAGCGGGGTGTTTACATGTGGTGGTGCCGGTGTTTGTGTGCATGCATGCATTCGGTGGTGGTGGGTGCCATGTCAGGTGTGTTGTCTTGTGTTTGGGTATGAAAATTACCTATGTAATTATTGTAGTCTCCCACTGTGACTCTGTAGTTGCTCTGTAGTTACTTTGTAGTTATGTGGTAGACTTGTTAAAAGAACATATCTACTATTAACACAAGTAACTTTACTTTACTTTACCAACTTCAACTTTCTTATATTTTCTGGGGCTTAGAGATTTCACTTATCATTAACTGAGTATTATTAGGAGTCACAATATTATTATTATCTAATGTTTTATCAATTAGCACATGTTTATTTTAATAAGCTGAAAAATTGTGGCAAAGTCAGGATTCGAACTTGTGCAGTAAAGCACATGATCACTTTACTATGCAACTTATCTGCTGTGCCAGAGGGCTTTGTTTTTGTCTGTACACGAGGACTATTTATGTAAATATTTTTGACTTGTAGCTTTTTTTTCAAAAGTTGCCAAACACATCAACAACGTTGCAGCAACCACAACACCACAATAGTGACTAGCAGCAAGGTGAGAACATTTATTATTATATATAATAATCTATTTACAGGTGCTCCTTCCACATGCAAATGCCATGCAGCTGCCCACCACAACCTAGGCAACAAAAACGACACCAAATGATGATGTGGCATGCTGGCCATGCTCGTTCACCACCACCTACCATGTCCAGCCATTCCAAAAAGGCTCGGATCAATCACCCAGGCCATTGCAAACGCCGCTCAGGCTCGAGGAGTGGGCAACAGAGTGCTGATAGCAGCTGAGGGTGGTGCACCCACCCCAGCTACGCAAAGGTAAGTACAATGTTGATTGATTTTGTTTGTATGCTAACTAACGGCTTTTGTTACCCATCAACTCCTGCTGTCTCGCTTGCAAACACAAGATGGCAGCTTCGCCAGTCACCAACCCCACTGTCTCACATGAAAAGTGAGATAGCCGCTTCGTTTTAATTATGGGCCCACCAACACCCACTGTCTCACCCCAAAAGTGAGACAATGGCTTTGTCATTCACCACCCCATGCTGTCTCGCTTGCAATTGCAAGACAGCGGCTTCGTTGCCCACCACCAAACACTGTCTCACCCTAGAGGATGTGGATCATGATAAGGCTGAGGACCAGCAAAGAAAGAAGAATAAAACAAAAGTATGCCCTGCAGATAAGATCCTCTCAACAATGCTATATTGTTTACCTGTAATTCTTGCAGTCACAAAATGACTTTCTTCGTAAATGGAGGCCTTTGAAGCCTTTGTATCTGGACGAATTACTGCATGCTGGGCAATTGCCAACCCAGGGATGCAGTTGTGGAAGAAAGGAGAACCTCCTCCAATGCAGGGATTGTTTGGATGGAGTGGTCTGCAAACAGCACTGGCTAAATGCTGGAACTAAACCAACAAACAACACAAAAACAAAAGGACCAGGGCAAGAATGTGCAAAGGTTGCGAAGTTATGAATTAGACTGCAAAGCCTTTCGTAGTAATTCGTGAACACTAGATGATTATCGGCGATGTTGAGGATGAGGTTGAGTACGAAAACAAATACAAGGACTTAGACATGAACTAAGGGGAGGAACTAACTTGTCATTGAAGCCAAAACTACAGTGTTTTTATATGTAGGGAGTAGAAAGACTTGAGCCACTGTTCGAATTAGGGAGATACAAAGACACAAAAGGAAGGAACAGGTCCAGACTATCAGAGAATGTCATAGAACGATAAGTAAACGATGAGACATAAGACTAAGTAATGAAAAATGTGCTGATTTGACCACAAACAGTTGAGTTCTCGGCCACAAAGTGCAAGAATGGCTTTGCAAGGTCTTGTGGGGCTTTGCAAGGACTTCATGTACTTTGCAAAGATGGTGGGCTGTGCATGACCGTGAATGATAGAGAATATGTTTGTCCATGTCCCCTCCTTTGTGCTGAGCGTGAGGGAACACTTCATCATGGCAGACAGGGCACAGAAACCGGTCGACTTTGAATCGATGTCAGAGGACGACGAGGCAATGAAGTCAAGCCCATGGTTCCGCCATTGGATGATGACCCCACAGGTGAATGTGGGTGGAAATGTTTGGTGGAAGGAAAGTAGAGAGAAGGAGGTGGCATTGGGGGAAGGAAGGGCGAGGGAGTTCCCGATCATGGTGAAGGAGCAGGAGGAGGATGTAGTTCTGGGATTGCAAATGCAGGATGGAAACGACAAGCCACCACTGAAAGCCAAGCCTCCCTGGGGGATACTCAAGCCATCGAAGGAGAGACAGGTGGAAGAGCAGACATCGGGATCTGAGCCTGGTGTGAGGAGTGAGGATGGTGAGGAGGAGCAGCTGAAAAAGAGGAGGAGGACCGACAAGTCAACTGTGGAGCCCGATGTCGGTCAGGTCAGCCAATTCGAACTGCCGATCCCAAAACCTGTCGGCTACCGAGCGCCTGTCATCACCCGTCAACCCAGACATTTCCTACCAGCAATGACGCCCAGCTGACGGTTTTCGATGAAGCCCAAGCCGAAAACACCCACACTGCCGACGTCTGCTGAAACCCAGAGCAAGGCAGTGCCAACAATGGCAACTGTCTGTGACACCGACCCGACACCGGCAACAGTACCTGATACGAAGCCGATAGGCAGGCACCCCACCATGATCGCCGGAGAGACAACACCGACAGGTGTGTGTCGGTCAGAGCGATTGAAAACTAGGGCCTTGAAAGCAAAGCCTGTCAAGGCCAAGAGGAAGGATCAGTCTGTAGTTCGGCCCACATCAACTCCAGGGTCCACATCAGGTGAGTGCAAGATTTTGCTTGAGTTCCATTCCATCCTGACCGAAGTTGAAGGTCTCACAATAAAGATTCCACCGACCTCAGGGCTGACAATCAAGATTCCCCTGATGTCAACTCTTGGCAAACGGTCGAGGACGGAGGCCGAGGTCGCAACAGGTGCCGAGATAAAGATTGAGGAGAATGAGCTGACAGCAGAATTGCTCCTGAGGAGAATCGCTCGGCTAGAGGAAGGATTGGCCAAGGACCAACGCAATTACAAAGCGCTGCAGAGGTTTGTTATCGGCCGGCCTCTGAAGACTTGGATAAAGAGGGAAAGGTTGGGTTCCTCAGTGGTATAAAATGTATTTCTATCAAACACCTGTAGCATACATTTTGGATTATAATTCATTGTGATTCTAGTCTTCCTCAACTTCCCCTGTCCCATTTACCTTCTGAGTCTTCTGGAAAGCAGCACCAGCCTGCTCGGCAAACTGCCGATAAATGCCTGCTTGCTGCAATGCAAAGGCAGTATGGCCAACTGATGGGAGATCAGTGTAGTTGGACCTGTCCACCCACTACTTCTCATGGAACTGGAAATACAAGACAGTCCACTGCATTTCGTGTTCCAGGAGTGTGACCTCCTCCTGTGCTCGGTCGTAAGCTGCCTTTGCCCTCAACCAATGTGCTCAATAGACTATGTGATATTGTCAAGAAGAGACCTCTGTGAATCCAGACCGGCACTCACATTCCTCCATCCAGTCCTCAGTCTCGGCATCTGCTCGCACATCCATATTCCAGAACCAGGAGAGACGAGTGTCTCGTTGGCCAGGTGCATGGTGTTGCTATTGCCGTGCTTATCTTGAGGTCGCTGTGTGTCAATTCCTTGTATCGGTCCAGAATATTGGTGTCTGCACCCAAGCCGATGATCTTTCAGCATGTCCAAGCATAGACTCGGGCTTGTTGCCAAACCTCTCCATTGACGCTGCTGACCTCAGACCATGCCCTTGTTTTCTTCTGCTGTGACTTTGCAGCTCTCACATTGGTCCTGAACAGGAATGATTTTTTTCCCAGGGCATTGTTGGCCTGACCGAGCCGAAGTTCAAGCTCTTTTTTGGCTGGCTGAGGAAATCATTGTAAGGAAAATGAGGATGGAAATCAGAGCCTGCTATGCTCTGCTGAGGATTTATCTTGGGTCGCTATGAGATAAGGAATGTCGGTTGACTCAGAGGTCAGGTAGGCAGCTGGGTCGGTGTCGGTATCGGTGCCATGAGCCGAGATGTCATTGGCATTGTTGCCGAGCTCGGTGTCGGGTGGACCGTCAGCTTCAGTGTCGTCATCCAATAGATCCTCCAGTTCCAGTCCATCATCCAAGTCCGATGAGTGCAAGAATTGATCAGCTTGCTTGTTCCACATGTTAATCCTGGCTTGCAGCCGATCTCGATGTTTGTTCATTTCGACCTTCTGACTCACTGTTGGCTGTTGTCCACACGACTGAACAAAGGCCATCAAGTGTAATCTGGTGCATGCGACAGCTCATCAAGCATGAGACCACACACACATGTTCTTGTAACTCACTGAGATTCTTCGATTTTGAATCCGGCAGCAATCCAAGCCACAAGTCCAGTTGACCGACCCCTCCTCAACTCCTTCTCCATCAACCCCACCAATATTTCGGCCTTGGTCGGTGCTATAGATATATCAGCATCGAGATGGTGAAGGAGTAGGGAAAATGTTCTACCTTTGTCAAGCTGAACATCATAAATAAGCATGGCATCCGGCCTGTCAAATCACTCTGCTTGAGCCTTCTTCTCCTGTTCTCCCCAGGTTTTTGATAGCCGTCGATCAGTGGTTGCATTTAAAGCCAGGAATGCATCCTGACATGTAATGAGACAATTCTGTGTCTTTGGATATTTTCGGCACAATGCCAGCACTGCAGTGATACTCAGTGATGGTTCTCAGGCCCGAGGGTGATATGCCCCACCGATGCCGATCAATTTCTTCCAGTTGGAGTCGTTCATGTGATCATCCAACGTCTCCTGCCGATGTGCTCTTGTCATTGCCCTCGCGCTACTCACCACTGTATTCAGCGGTGCCCAGAGCGTTTCCAATATCTCGCCATCCACTCGGCCCGCACCCGGTATGTAGTTTGGTGCAAACATTGGCATGCATGCATCTTTGTGTCCGTGCACATGAAACAGGCCGATCCCTTTGTGCATCACAAGATCTCTGTCCATGTTGAGATGTGGGCTTTGTCTTACCCTCTTGCCAAGATGTGTCCAATACTGACACATAATGTCATACAGCACAATCACTGTCTTTATCCCACCGAGCCAGGCGAAGGTCTGGCAAAGACTATAGTCCATGTTCATTTGCCTACCAAACAGGTTGGAACCAATTAATCATGCCTCAGCATTACAACAGTGGGCCAATATTTACCTCTCACCCTTCTGGAAGTCTACGACACTGTGAGGGACCCAACAACCATGCCGAGTGCATGCCTACGTGCCAATGCCAGTAGACTCTAGGTTTTGTCAGTTCAGGTCACCGTCTTTGACCGCTTGGTGTTGATTGCAACTGTATTTTTCCTTTATTTCCTTTGCTATTTTCAAGTGGGCATGATATCTTTGCCGTCCAACCAGAAAGGCCGTTCCGTCCGAGAGGAAGACATCATCATGAGGATTTTTGCTCTTCAACTTGTTCATTTTGAAGTTGCTGTCAAGTGTCGTCGTTCTACTGTAGAGCCATGTATTTTTGTCATCCTGCCAGTTCTCGGGGATGTTTATGCCGGGTTGAGGACATGTCGGGCAGAACAGGGCCAGAACTCCGTCGGTCTCTTCGGCACTCTCATGACCAAAACCATGCCATTTCCGATACTTTAGGTCTCTCCATTGTCGGGAAACTCTCATGAGCTCCTGATATCGATCCTGCACCCGGATTTTTGTATGACCGAGACATCTGGACTACAACATGATGTTGAACACATACCTTGATGGAATCCGGAAAGGCATTGGAGGTGATTCTTTTCAGCTTCCAGTAGAAGTTTGAAAGCTGCGGTTTCGCATTCAAGACTGTCCATGTGGAAGTAATCCAGCACTTGGAAGGTAAATGCAGTCTTGATCCCTTTAAAGCTGGCAGGAAAGAGTCCCATGGTGAATAGTTGACTCTCATCTGAAGCATGGCCAGGACACCGACACCATCTGACTAGCAGATGGTGAATCCCAGAACGATCCACAATGCACAGTGTAGTGAACATCTGTGAAGATGTTGACAAAATGTTTGTCAAGTCACCAAATGCCCTCAAGGGGTGTTCCTGCACTAGCTCATCACCATCCTCCCAATCCAAGTCTTTGTCATGATCATTATAGTCAACATCCATATCACCAAAGTCTTCAAGAGGATTAGGCTCAGCTTCAATTGGACAGGGTGCTCCACCATGACCTAGGTAGATCTCTACACCCACTTCACCAAGCCAGGCAGGCTTGAAGAAATGACCTGTCCATTGCTCGATGCGATGAAAAGGGTGTTTGGTGTGAGAGACTCGGCAGCAGTCTCTGCACTATACAGGGCGACCCATACAATCCAGACACCTCCAGAGAGCATCACCCCTGACAGGGATCTGTCTTTGGTGGTGTGGAAAGTGAGATCAAGTCATGAAGATAAGTTGACCTCTAACCATTCCCTCAGGATGTCATTCTGATTCTAAATGAAATTGTTTCATGAGTTACCTTGACTTTT
>QLPF01008567.1:0-10326 GCA_003314045.1 Hygrophorus pudorinus | reverse complement strand
CGTCAGATGGTGTTACGGCAGAACAACCTGTGGAAAGTGCACAGGATGTAATGTAAAGGCAACTTGTCTGCCTCGACTGTCCAGCAAATTCAACTGACGGACAGGATGTGGGCGTCAGAAGTAAACTGTATTGTACGTATCCCATAGTTCTACAGAATTAACAACCTCGAGCTTTCACTCGGACACCAAGCGTCTGCCTTGTCAAATAAGGCGCGATAATGAATGGGGTGGACAAGTATCATTCTATCCTACCTCTCAGCCAGCTGAGTAGCCCCTTCGTTCCCTCTCGTTCCCAAACACGTCTCTGTGGAACTCGGAAACTAGCAAATGCGAATGGTCAGACTTGACTGTACATGTCAGTTCAAAGCACACTCACATATTCCCGTCCACCAGGAAAACGTCTAGCGGCATCAACCCCAACTCAGGCGGAAGCTTGCCAATCTCATTGTCTCGCAGATCAATCTCATCGAGCTTCCACGCAGGTACTTCCCTGTTTCCCTTGAACAACGTTGCGATGGTCTGCAGTCCTTCAAGCTCAGTGAGTCGATTCCCGCGTAGTCGGAGCTGTTTAAGGCCCCTTCGTAAAGGCTGGTATGTGTCGTTAGGCGAGCTCGTAGTAGCTAGAATAAGTTCGGACAAGGTTTCTGCATTAAGGGAAGCACTTGTCAAAGCATTGAATGAAAGGTCAAGGGTTTTCAAGCTGGGGAACAGTCGTGCTAGGAGGACGAGAAGACCTTCGTTCGAACGAGGAGGCGTAATGCTTCCAGAGCTTTGTCTCGATACTGATATGGAATCATTCAAGCCGCATCCTTCAAGGTTGAGCTCCTCCAGGTTAGGTAATAGAGCTCTATCCGTCTCTACTCCATCTGGAAGAGGAGGCAAACTGAACGACCGATCCAGCCGCCGATTAGCCAGGACCAGAACTCTCAGCGTCTGCGCGAACGAGTGGGTAACGATGACTGCCAATGGGAGCGTCGGGGTAGGGAGAGCAATGTCGGTTGTCCGAGATGGAGTCGATGACCAGGAAGAGGAAGCCGCGAGTGAGAAGGTACGGGAGTGCCCGCCGGCTTTTGATGGCGCTACTGAAGGAGGGAGCGTGAGAGTTTGCGTGGTTTGGGAATAGTATTGAGGATTGGTCAGTGAGAAGCTTGAAGTAGGGGATTTCACGGAGCTACTGGGCGGCGCTCCGTCTCCTAAACTTGGAACATCTTTGTTTGCAGCGGCGGCAGCAGCAGCAGCAGCCCTTGCCCGCCTGCGACCTCCTTCGGTTAATAAACCCTGTTCAGCCTCGATTTCCCAAGTTTCCTTAATCGGCGGGCTTGCAGCAGCAACAGGAACGGTAGGTTGACTTTCGGGCGAAGCAGGAGCCTGGGCTGCTCTAGCTCGTCGCCGACCTCCTTCCGTTAACAGGCTTTGCTCGGCCTCGACCTCCCAAGGCTCCTTGACTACTTCTACAGGGGGTTTCTTCACGCCAGCTGTCCCTTGGGCCATTGGAGGTTCTGGATCTGGAGAGTCTCCAAACTTTGCTATTCTTGCCTTCGTCCTTCGCTCGGCCTCGATCTCCCACGCCTCCTTGACAATTTTCTTTCCAACAATCACTCGGACCACTCCTGCAGGAGGATCCTCCGTCGTTATATCGAAGGAGAGATTCTGTTTCAGCCCTTTGAGGGCGGCTTCAGCTACATCTGGGCTTACTTTTGTCTCTCCAAGATCCAGAAGACGTAGATTCGGAAAGGACGGGGGCGTCGACAAATCCGCAGGAAATGCGTCATCCCCAATTTCAGCTAGTTCGAATCGGAGTTCTTTTAGTTTTTCCAATCCAGACAATGCTTTGAGTAACGAGTGACATTGAGGGTTCCCAACACCGAGAGGATTGGCGGACAAGTCGAATTTCGCGAGTAATGCAGGTAAGCCGTTATCTTTGTGGTCGATTGCACTGGCGGAGAGTTTATTGTGCGATGCGTCCAGAGTCACAAGACGTGGGAGAGGGATGGAGGCGCGTGCGATTGTGGATACGAAGAAACTTCCGCTGGAGAAGCCGGATCGTGAATGGAAGCCAGAAGCCGATGCAAATGGTTCGTTGAAAGGTAGGCTTGACAGGTTATTGTGTGAAATATTAAGTATGGCTAGGTTCGGAAGTGCGTATATATTTGATGGCAGCGACGTCAGAGCATTGTCAGAGAGGTCGAGAGTTGTAAGGACTGTCAGATCAGCAAAGGTGTCTGGAAGGAATGTTAACTGATTCTTATGTAGCTGAAGCACAATATAAATCATCAGGTTGTGATGGAAAAGTGATATTTTGACCTACATCGACAGTTTTCAGCGATCCGAAAAGTGATATCTCAGGCTGGATTTCAACGATATCATTGCTCCATGCTTTGAGCACATGAAGATCCTGCGCCTCAAACCAGGAGGGCGTATCTTGTCGTGCAGCACGTCTTGCTGTGACCGGAGTATCAGCATCTGGGAGGGGCGGCTCGTTGGGCACTAATTTTAGTGGCTCGGGTTTTACCCCCAGATGAAGCTCAAACAGAGCGGAAGGAATACAGGTCAAAGATCGTGCGGAAATATTCAAAGAACCTTGCCGTAAGATTGATAACTGATTAATCTAACGAGATGCAGGGGAAAACAAGAGTAGAGTCACCTGTGCTTCTAGCGCGCTCAATTGTTTCCTTCACAGACCATCTCACCAAGTCAACCACATCGTCGCTTTCATTCTTGCCCCCCGTGACAGGCAAAGCATCCTCCAAGCTCCCCAAACTGTCCAACCCTCCTCCCGCTGCACCCTTTGCAGACTTTTTAGCTTCGGCACGTCTGAGCGCAATGGCCTCTCGAATGCTGAGAGCTGGCATTTGTGGGGGAGGTTCATGTTTAGGTTTACTGGGAGACGACTGTGTGGGCGGTTTCGGCGAGGATTTGGTGCGAAGGCGGGGTGGCGTGCTCAGGGTCGTAAAGGGTGAGCGTGTGCGAGAAACAGGTGGAGCAGGTGAACGCGAGTTTGCAGCGCGCGAATGTGGGGTGCCAGACATATTGTCACGGCTTAAAAGCTCAATTGGTTCAATATTACGGTAAATTCTGAGCCTGAGAACATGCGGCTGCCAATCATGAGGCGGACGTAATTTGGCAACGTCCTTGGAGGTAAACACCAGTCAACACCCGTCACGGTCGCTACCGCCAGCCGCGATACTGGCAGTGCTTAAGCGCTTGTTCCCCTGAGCACTTGAAGACCTTGTATCCTGAGTCAATACATAGCGAGGCATGCAGAAGGCTGCTCTCTGCGTTGTAAGAATTTATATTTTTTGATGGCACTGAAGCAAACTGGAGCTTATTGGACCTTGTTCTCAGGTTCACTAGTTATGATTTGAATATTTTTCATTCCATTACAGTAAGGTTTGGAATGGAAGTCATTGATAAATCTCGCTTCGCCGCATGTTGTCGCAAATGAAGTGAATTAATATTATGAGATCGCCTGGAACCCTTTTTCTCCATTCACACAGCCTCGAGGCCTTTCGCCTTCGTTAATGGACTTACCAAGCCACGTTGTATTCTCGAAAGAGGCACGTCTTTCTATTCTTTCACCGGGTCTCACTCAGAGCTCTACTATATAAGTGCTGGTGGAAATGAGGTTGTTCTCCTTCTGGGCGTGTTCACCATTGACTAGTTGAAGTCGTATCTGGGGAAGCAGGCCTGCAGGTCATACGCTACCCTCCATAATTCTCGTCGATACAACATAAATATAGGCATGGTGTCAAAAAGGCCTGGCGAACCTACCATGGTGATCCCACCACATCCGGAGTCGTCGTCTTTGAAAACACAAATTTATGTGCGCAATTCCTTCTTTCATTGATGTCTCCAGTCGCTTACTTGCTACTGTTAATTACCTATTGCATAAACTCGACGTCTCGCTATTCCTTGGTGCTTTTTCTAAAGAAGACGCATGTCGAATCTCCAACCGGGGACTTGGATGATATCGTGTCATGCTATATCCATTCACCTATGTCCGAATCTGTTCTGAATAGTCCAGATGACACGTTATTGCGTATTCCACAGAGCGTAGCTATTCTACGGAACCCCGCTATTATCAAACCATCTGTGCCACTTAGGTGGGTCATTCTACTCGCACTGAGAAATTTATTGCTCAATTATGCGTAGGGGACCACCCCCCAGAGAAGGCGAAGGCACCTTAAACCATCCCAGCCGGCTTCTCATGAGCGATGATGCCGACGAGGTGGATGGCCTCCATCCCTTGGATGATGGTTTTTCTTCTTCCGAAGAGTTTCCATCACGATCTTCGGATCCATACGTCAGCGGGACCAACCCATATTTTGGTGATGCCGAAGGTAACTGGCCTTTATTTTTGAAATAGTGGCGATCCTTAACCGGGGGTGCGACAGATTCACCAGATTCGCCAGTGCTGAACGCACCGGACATCTCGGTGTCCATTGGTTTACTTCGCAAGATGTCTCAGAATCGAGGAAAGGGACTCCACAAAATAAGGTCATCGGGCTGTAGCAGTGGTTCAGCCTTTTCTGAGTCTAGTGCGACGTCATATGGCTTGCCTACCACATTCCAGAGAGGCAGGTAATAAACGACGGTGGCCAGAGACAGTAGCCTACTCTTCGTTGTATCTATCGGTTGAAATTGCCGAGGCTCCCGAAATCATTGAACTCCCCCGTGTATCATCGATCAGCGCGCGAGTGACCATGTGGAACGTCAGCCACAAACCATTATCGATGAAGTAATAAATGGCCAGTGCCAGGTTTAGTTGTTGTCAGGGAATTTTTCCAATTGGCCAAGACGCCGACAGACAACTCGGAGCCGAGGTACTGGTGACGGCAAGCCATAGCCATGAGCACCCTGAGATCGCGGGCCAAGGGCAACGGTTTGACGCTTAGACTCTTGACGTTAATATGACGGTATACCGGATTTTTAATGCGGGTCGGCGGTACTGGACACCTTACTATTATATTAACGGGACGGAACTATGAGGCAATATACGCACTGCTTTTTATGCAGATTGTATCGCTGTACACATTCTGAGAAGTGGTACGCGCTGATCGGCGTTGAATTGCTGAAAGGCTCGATCCTGGATCACGAATCCCATGGCCTATGATCTCGAAGTAATTGCAACAAGTGAGACACAGTGCGTGATGCTTGAGCCATTAAGAATAGTTTCCGGAGCAGGTGCAAGCAGGACACTACTATGAGGAAAGGGAATCGGCCCGAAAAGCGTGGGTGTCAACTTAGTGGCACCGTGACAGGTGTGGGAGCGACTCTGGGTCTGACCTTCCGAGTTTTATTGAATAAACGCTCCAGGGTTTCGTGAGTTGTAACATCGGAGGGTTTGCCAGTGAAAGATGAGCACGAACATGAGGCACGAACTCGAAGATGAATCAACTTCCGCATCAGTTTCCGGATCACCAACCCCACGCACCACATTTACTACATCGATGTGGAGTATCGCCCGTACCTGTAGTCGCTACAGCCTGAGGTGTAATAGTGAGTTAAGTCTGTAAGCCCAGTGGCACCGGGTAATTGAGCGTGGAAAACAAGTTCGGCAAACGTTCTGCTTTCAACATCCTCGAAGGCTCGACCACGACCACCTCCCGACGTCCAATCTCACGATGCGTAATAGGTTAAGCTTGCAAGGCACAATCCCCGGGTCTTGAGACGATGCTATGTATTGATTGCATCAAGTAAAGTCCACGATTGGAATGATTAGAAGAAACACTAGTTCACAACCTTTTTTCCGGAATTCCTGTGGGCGTACAAGGGAGCGGGAAAACGTAAGTTGTCAGCATTTCCGACCCGTTCCGAAGCTTGACTTAAATGCTCAGCGCTCAGCGCTCAGGCCTCAGGATTTGGACCTCGTGTACGAGGCTGCGCCAGCGTTAACGGAACACGTGAACACCGCAGCTGTAGAAGTCACAAGTCACGCACTAAATTCTGTTAAAAAGAGACGGGAAGTTTGTGCATGGCGTAATCTCACTGGCAAGTCCTTTCCTTCTGATTTTTTTCACATGGCCAACACTACCTTCTCTCAGACTGAGCCCTTTACGTGAGTTCTATTGAACTGTCGAGAAGATTTGTTCTCATTTAATACTGATGGACAGTTCTTACCCTGGTGGCGACTTCTCATTCACTATACATGATGCTGCTGACGGAGAGCGACCGTTGCCCCTGGATCCATCAAGCTTTTATACTTACCGAAATGAAGATGATTCTAGCTATTCACCGTCCATCGCGTCACGATCCCCGGCGTCGTCTGGGAGCCCGTTTCTTACCGCTGGCGAAGGTGATGGTATGCGCTCTCCATGTATCTTGTATGAAATGCGCTAGTGCTGACATGATTCATAGAGTTTGGCAACCAGCCACTTAGTGACGATGCTTTAGAGCAGTACCTCCACGGGAATGTCTTCGAATTTGAACCCATGCCTCCTGATCACAACCCGTCGAATCCTTCATCAGACGCCATTCGCTCTATCCTCAATATTCGGTCGGGTCAGTCTCCATTCCTGTCATCTTCCCTTCCACATCCTCCCCCCGCGCAGCATGATTTTCTTGATATGCGGCACGATTTTCTCACCAACGTTGGGTATCAGATACCTATCGGAGATACCTCAAATCCGCCAAGTTCTGTTCGTGACCCTTGGAACGATGAGTGCATTGGAGGACCTGCAAACAACATGAACCACCCCTTCACTGCCCCTCTGCCGCAAGACCGCGCGATGGCACCCCGAGGCCCACGGACCAGAAGCGCACCATCTCCCTGGCCGGAAAGACCGTTTATAGCTTCCAACCAACATCATCTCCTCCCCGACGCTTTCTACCCTGATTCCCCCACCATTTCCTCAACCCAGCCTGCCGTGTTGGATTCATTATGGAACAGTTACAACATCGGTGGTGTCCCCGCCCCTGAAACTGGTATCTTTTCTTTAGGCCCGGGGCATCAGGTATCTGAGGTCGATTTTTTGTCTTTGCCAATGCACGCGCATGGTCGCAGGATGTCCGATGGCGGATTGATGAGAGGTGGGAGTTATGGGGCAGAAAGCAGAAGGCAGGGGGCTTCTCCAAGTAATGTCACTGATGTAATGGGTCATCTGCGACTGGATCCTCCAGCTTTGCTTGATGTCTTCACGGGAAGTCCTCACACATCTCCCACCGCACACAATTTCTCTCCCCAGGCTCCGACCATCCAGCTTTCGCCTGTCACTCATCCTGCTGCAGGAGGGGACGTTTCTTGGGACGATCCCGCATCCTCGCAAGGAGTTTCATCCAGCTCAAGCGGCATGCTCAGCCCCAACTCGTCAGGGAGCTTTGAGGATGAGTGTTCATCTCAGTCAGTATCACCCAACCCCTCGGATTGGGCAGATGATGGCCCTTCGGGCGCAGAAGAACCTTCGGGTACTTCTCGCGTTGTCAAGCGTAATGTCACCACTCGGGCCGTGCGCATCGCCTCCAATGCTCGGATGAGGAGTCTCGCAAGATTTGCTTGTCATCTTTGTCCGCAGAGTTTGACGACGAAAGGGGGGTTGCGTAGTACGTGGTGTCGTTCGATTTGACAAATCATGCGCTTATGTCTCCTCAGATCATGTCAATTCACACCTTGGTTGCAAGCGCTTCAGGTGTTCAGAACCTAATTGCCGAAAGGCCTTCACGACTAAGTGGGTCTGTAACCGTCATGAACGCACTGTGCATGCGCTCTTGGTATGACGAGCTGCTTTAGGCGCACTATTTTTGGTCTGTTAATGGACAACTCTGCCCGCTACGCTTTACTGACCCTCGTGGAGCAGATTATCCTTAGACTATGACTACACTTATGCAAGATCTCGCTGATTTTACGGGCCGCTGATTTGGGTTTCATTTCCCTGCGTTTTCTCTGGTAGGATACGATGCGATACCATCATATGTCACGACGCTCTGCTTTTGTTCGCTATTAACCGCTCGTTGCACGATTCTAATTCGCCGATAGCAAGATATCTTTCGCTTAATACTACTACACGCTACACTACTCGCACAAATAGACTGATGTATTTTTAACTTACTTTTGGGAGACGCTCAGATGGCTTGGAGTTTTGTGTTTTCAATGCTATACGCAACCCAGTCAGATTGACAGACATGTCATTTCAGAACGGGCAGGTATCGATTTCCTCAGAAACTGTATTTCACACATGTCAAGATTCATAAAACAGACTCGGCAAAGAGTTTCGGTGAAGAATGGGCTCGAAGGGACGGGCGGGCTCTTACTCGCTGTCAGAACCGGGGTAGTAAGGATCTGTGCTTGCTAGTATGTAACAGTCCGGGTACCTGTGGTACTGTTGCATTCTTTGCCAGTGCTTTGACGGCAACGTCGACCACCTCAGACATTGCGATGACTGCCTCCTCTTCCAAGGTACGTCCCACGATCTGTACTGAGATGAGGGCGTTCGCGAAAACCGGAGGATCATCTATGCAGCACGTTAGTCCGTGCAGTAAAATTATCAAGGGTGAAAGAACACAGACACAGCTCGAAATTCGGCCGATCGCTCTTATTCAAAAACTGATGGGCAGGCTTCTTGGCATCAAGAGTCTGACTGACATTGGAGACCGGGATTGTAAGTGCTATGTGGTCGAAAAGATTCCGAATCTTCGTGTAACCTGCGTTCCTGGATCACACCAATGTGTCAGCGTAATAATTATGAAACTTTCGAAGCAGCAGGGACCTATTGAATCCGTGCGGTGGGGCAGTGTATGGAGCACTCGGTGTGATAATAGCATCGACCGGCCTCCCTGTACCTGTCAGGCTGTGTCAGCTCAACCGTCTTTTCCCAATGTTCCAAATATTCTTCGCGCACGTTTCTCTTCTCTTTGAAGTTGCCAAAGTTGATATGCCGAGAGCCCGGTCTCCGGCGGGCGAAAGGTCGGTGGCTCCGAGGCCTCTCCTTCGATAGTCATATAGTGACAATTGGCTCACCGGAGGGTGACGTGGTTACTTCAAAATCTTCAGCCGCAGCACCCCAGATCCCTGACTAAGATGATGGTCGAAACACGGCAGGACACATTGCGACGAATTGCTTGCCAAAGTGTCCTGCACCTCCTTGTGCTTGAGTGGCTTCAGTCTATCACTAGTGAAACCAGCCGGTTTGAAATAGTGCGACCGGTAGACGAGAGGAATGACATGCCTCGGTGACTAGCAGCAAGCAATGCCTTCTTCGTCAATTCAAGGCCACGGATATTTGGAGGATGAGGGACAACGACACCATCATATCAAGGCAGAGTTCTTGCCCACCACCGTGTTCCTGGAGTCTATACGCCTCCTCGTTTCATGGTTTCCGAATAGCCAACGGGTCTTTTAGCCATGGGCGTTGACCGAGTACTGCTTGCATGAAAATTTTGAGCCCACTGTCCGAGTACCGATGGGACAGAATCTTGTCCCTCGAGGGAGTTGACAGCACCGGCGTACGGCACCCTGCCATACGATAGCCGCAGACCGTAGAGTCCACAGAAAGCCGCAGGGATTCGCACAGAACCACCGATGTCAGAACACCCTTAATAGCGAACCTCTGAGAGCAATCAACGCCTCTTCACCGCCCAGAAGTAAGAGAGCGATTATGGGGGTTCGTGGTTCTTCCCAATATCACGTTATACTGTGCCATAGATAAGATTTAGTCCAATACAGTGCGCAAGTACCATAAGTGTCTGTGGGACATTGGTTTTCACGAATTGTACACCGCCCGGGCCCGCCTGAAGAATGTCGACTAGAACGGAATTGTTTCACATACAGCCCTATCCAAGAGACGTAGCCTGCTCTGAGCTTCGGCATTATTCCTCATAACTTTATAAGGTCCGGTACCCATTATTGACTCGATGCCTTTGATGCAGATCTGGTCTTTCAGAGAGATAGGAAGTCCGTGCAGAGGTCCAACAATCTTTCCCGTCTTCTTGAGATGATCCGAGTCATCGACCTCAAGGACCTCAACGGCACAAGCAACTTAAAGAGCATTTTCAAGTGCCAAAAACGGTACTCATGGTGCACCAAAGCACGTGGTGCTTTTCTGCTGCTGCGGCGTCAGTTGCCTCTGCTCCTGAGTAGCATGCAATTAAAGTACCTCTTCCAACTCCACAAGAGCGGCATGGACGTCAATTGACATTGTGGCACTCTTGTGTGGTCAGAACAGGTGGGGTGGAGCTGCCTAACGGACGCGACGATAGTGGCGAGGCTCTGTCTTTCACCCAAACGCTGCTGTCGCTGTGGTGAGGGCAAAAGTGTGCTTGCATTGAGACAAGGTCGGTAGCCACAGTAAATGGGTACTTACGTTTGTTCTCCTCCTTCAAGTGTGCGCTCAC
>QLPF01008544.1:0-15592 GCA_003314045.1 Hygrophorus pudorinus | reverse complement strand
AATGTTCAGCTTGTTGTGCAAATGTTTGACATTGTCCTTCACTGAATCGATAGGCTGTGTTTGATACTCTTGGATGGTGCCACAAATCTACTTGGATCATCAATAGCTGATCAGTTCAAGTTTCATCCAACCTGCATCTTGGGTTGTACAAGCAATGCAATTTTTTTTTCCTGTTTAAACCCTGTTATGGCATTGCCGTATGGTAGGGTGTACTATGTGTGTATTGACACATGAGTCATGTCAAGAATCCTTTCTACTCGACTACAGAGCACTGCTCTGAGCGAGAACCCCTGAGAACCCAAAAGAGAAAGAATTGAAAAGAAAATCGACACCAGGTGTTGCAGCGTGCAAACAGCCTCTCACAATCCCACTATCTCTGTCTCCCCCAGACATTCCTGTGCTCCTTGAGATCTATTCGGTATCAGTCAAAGACCCTAATACAGTTTTAAAGTGTCCTGTGCTCCCGATGAACTGAAACAACAGCTTCAGCAACTTCTCACTACTCAGCAACTCACCAGTTTGCCAGGCTCTTCTTCCCCAAGCTCGTACCATTGCCTGCCTCTACACATAGCCAAGAAGTGTTGCACAGTTTCTGCTGTGGCCCCACATTGCAGGTATGCAGGTGAGTCAACTTGTCAGCATCTAAACAAATGAGCCTGCAATGGTGCGTGCCCTGTTCACAGCTGAATAACGAGGCTCACCTTTTTCCTCGTTAGCCCTTCCACCAGCTTCAGGAAAGCCTTTGAGGGCATAGACACATCAATCTGTTGCATGTGCTCATACTGCAGGGATCCCTTCCACACACTTGCTGCCCGCTTCTGCAATCCAGCCTGAAGTACCCTGACAGCTGCCTGTTTGTTCCTGGGCAGCATTCTCTGTAGCAGCATAGGCAGTGTTGCCGCTCTGCTCGACCCTCGTTCCACCACCCTCTTCGCCATCCTATCAGCTTCCTCATTCCCCTCAACCCCCTCATGTCCCGGTTAGTGTTGCTCGAGCTGGCCTAGCTGCAGCTATGGCTAGCTAATTTACCCCTTAGTCCCCAGCCATAGCTGTGAGCTGTACATAGCCGGCTACGGTTATCTACAGTTGGTGCACAGCCAGTATATATTATAAAAAATTTTGCCATTTAAAAATATTTACCAGTGGGAGCCAGCATTTCACTGGCTCTGCTGGCATGTATGTATTTTACATTAATAAAGTTGAATGCCCCACGCTCTGTTGAAGAGCGAGGGGGTGGGATATGTGGTGGGTGGGGCCTGGTGGGTGAAAACAAACACCCTGTGCTCTGTTGAAGAGTGAGAGGGTGGGATATGTGGTGGGTGGGGCCCGGTGGGTGAAAACGAACGCCCTGCGCTCTGTTGAAGAATGTGGGGGTATGATTGGTGGTGGTGACGAGGCCGGGGTGGGTTATGAGGGACGGGGTAGTGTGGTGGGTGATGGAGACAATGTGGCCGTCTTGTGTTTGATGCGAGACAGCAGGTGGGGATGGGGCCGGGGTGGGTGACGACATAGCCGTCTTGCATTTGAAGTGAGACAGCTGGTAAGGGTGTGGGTGACAATGCTGGTGTGTGTGACGAGGGACGGGGTGGTGTGGTGGGTGACAGAAACGATGTGGCTGTCTCGCGTCTGATGTGAGCTGGCCAGTGGGGGTGTAGGTGACGTTGCCATCTTGCGTTTGGAGCGAGATGGCGGGTGTTTAGTTATGGTGGTGCCAGCCTTCATGTTCGTGTTGGTGGTGGTGGTAGGTGCTGCACCAGGCACGTTGTCTTGTGTTTAAACATGAAAGTTACCTATATATATATATATAGTACATTAATAAAGCTGTAGATAATGAGTTACTTACTTTGTGGGCCCATGGTTACTGCTTTCTCAAGCAGTTGGTGGTGTCTTGAGGTGGGTGGCTGAGTTCAAACTCGGTGGCTGAGGCTGAGTGTGCACAAAAACAAACACCCATGGGCTGAACAAAGTGCAAAAGTCAGTCCACAGCCTGAAAAATGATCTATTAATAATTATAACTAGTATACTATGCAATATAATTAAAATACTAGTATACATATATAAGCTGGCTTAGCTGGCGGCTCACGGCTTTGGATTTTTGACAGCCATAGCTGCGAGCCGGTGACTGGCTGGCTTAAAATCAGCTCGGCTTGCGGCTCCCAGCCAGCTCAGAGCTGGAGCTGGAGCAACACTAGTCCCAGTACCCACTGTAATGTCAAATCCAGCTGCCAGTGCTTCTGCCACACCATCTTCCACCTATCCCTGAACAGCCCCCACAGATACTGCATAGGGGCCGCCTTGGTGGTGCTAGCCCGTAAGATCGCTCCCAAGTTGTCAGTGGCCATAGATGCCCTCCTCACCTGTGACTCACCCCATAGTAACTCCAATCCTAAGATAATCCCCATGCCCTCTGCCTCTGGCAAGGTGTGATCTCCCTCCTCCCCCAGCAACATCCACATACTGCACTTTCACCTCCCATTCTTGTACAAGACGGCAGCTGTGCTGATCTTACCATCCTTCCCTGACCTGTCGGTGTATACCTGCACTGCGGCTGAGTCTGCCCCATCCATGGCCACCGCCACCTCTCTTGAACCTGCTATGTGCATCCGGAAGCCCAGCACCCATTTGCTATCCTCCAACACTGGGTCTATCTTCTCAATCTGGTCCGGCTGAATCCTGAAGTCGTGCATCAATCCATGTAAGGGTGCTTCATGACACTTCACCCTCCTCCTCACTGCTCACTACACATGTGCATGTAATGGGTGGGTCTTTGGCAGCCATCTGCATTGCTACCCGCATGCGAATCTTATCCACCAAAACACCCATTGGCAGCAGATTGGCATGGGTGTCCAATGTGTCAGTTGCTGTAGTTTGCATTGCTCCAGTAATGGCCAATGCAGCCCTCTGCTGAATCGTGACCAACTTCCTCAATGTGGCTGGTCCCTTTCATTTCCTGGGACCTGCACCTGAGCCGAAACACACATCAGCTACATACATCATCTTAGGGATAGCCACTGAGATATAAAGTCACCACATTGTTGCCTGGGGAACTCCCTTTGAAATCTTTGCAAACCTCTACATCTGTGCCACCCATGCTTGCCCCTTGCACTTTCCACCTCAGCTCCCAGTCGATAATCACACCTAAAAATTTAGCCATTTCTGCAGATGGAATCCTTTGCCCTTGTAGGACCAACTCGTCACCCTGCACCGGAATTGTTTTACCTGCCCTTGCCGGGTCTCTCTCATGTTTCCTCATCAAGTCCAGCATCTGAAATTTGTCCACCCCAAACTTGCAATTGTGCTCTGCTGCCCACTGCAAGATGCTGTCTGGGTGCATCATCACATCAGCAAGCTTTGCATGAGTCTCTGTGAAGCTGTGCCCTAATGTCAGTATGTATGCATTGTCTATGAACAGCACACTGAATTCTCCCTATGCATTGTGCAGGCATTTAAGTAGCCTGCCATTGTAAATCATATAAGTTATGCCCGAGATCGGGTCACCCTGATCCAGTCCACAGTTAATAAAGAACTCCTATGACTGGAAGTTATCAAATGTGAGTACTGTTTTGCAGCCCTACAGTCTGCATGACAGCCACTCAGTGTGTTCCTTGGGTATCCCTGCTGCCCGTAACTCATGAACCAGCCGGTCAATAGCCATGCTGGGAAATGCTCCCTTCACGTCCAGGAACAGTACCGTAACAACGAGCCCCTTCTGCCATGCATTCTTCACCATGTTGACGAGAAAGTGCACTGAATCTACAGTTGACCTCCCTGCACAGCCCCCAGTTTGCATATCACTGGGGTACTCATAAGCCGCCATCTCTGAGGGTACCACTTCAAGTTGTCCATTGCCTTATATATTGGCCCCAAAAAAGGGACAAGGTATGCTGCTCTGTATCATAACATGCAGTTAGGAACAGTACCCGGCATTGTCGCCTTCCATGCTTCAGCCTTCAGATGGCCCTAAGGATTTGATTGTCAGTCACAGCCTGGTGCTCCCACTTTGGCTTGGGATACACGAAGCCTCCTGGCACACTGGAGTCAATGGGTCCAAGGGGAAAGAATAATGTATGGAACATCACTGCCTTTTGCTCATTGGATCTTGCTACCACCATAGCCTGTCATGTCCCACTCCCCTTCAACATTAGCACTGGCACTCTACTGGCACCCCTATCTGTTGGCCCATTGCAGATCATCCAGTTGACATCCCATGCTGCCAGTCCATTTGCTCTTGCCAACCAATTTTCCCAGTGTGTGACCTTCGCGACTCTAATAGCCATCATAAAACAGTTGTGCACTACCCTATACTGTGTGATGTCTGGGTGACCCTCCATCCTATGATGTGCTGCACCTTCTGTACCAAGCACTTCACCTCTGTTCTCATTTTTGACAGGTCCCCATTCCACCACCTCTTCATGAACAGGCTGGTCTTGACCAGAGGGATCTTCTCCTCAATATGGCCCATAACAATCTTATGCAATTCCTCCAGCCTCGGGTATTGTCCGTATCTCTGTCGGTGGTGTAATGTCAGCTAACTTAAATGCCAGTTCCACAGTAAACTCAGCCCAATCTGTTAGCATGTAATTTTGTCTCCCTTTTACCACACTCTGCTCTGCCAAGACCCAGACCGTCACCAATATAGGAAAGTGGTCTGTCTTGACCAGCCTCCAGTCCTCCCTAGTCATACACATATCGATCCTACCTGCTGTATGTTCATTGCAGAATACATTATCCACCCTGGTCCTGTTCTTCAAGGCCAAAGCCTCAAGTGTTGCAATCCTTGCTGGCAAGATCATCTGCATGTTGTGCACTGCAACCATGTAGATTAACTTTTCGGCTGCCTGCAGGTTCTGCCTCGTAAACAGGTGATGGTTCTGTTCTTTGTCCCAAATAGGGCTATGCCTGTTGAAATCCCCTAGCCATATGTGCTGGATTGGTGTTAACAATCCCGTTGCTGTTGCCATTGAATGCAAGTGCACCTGCAGCACGTCCAGCGTGCTATCCTGTATGCAGTCATTATAAATATTGTATAATTGGATTGTACCCTGTGCAGTGATAAGTTGCACAGCAACAATGTCTTGATGTGGGATGTCGATCTGTGTCCACGCATTTGATGAGATAGAAGTCTTGTTAATCAGTATCAAAGCTCTTGTCTTGCCTGGGCTGTCCCGGTGCCTGCTGGGGTACACTGTGATCCATTGTGGCATAGCCTGTGCATTCCCTAGAAAGTTAATATATGGTTCCTGCATCACTAAAATATCAAATCTGTCAGAATGAGCTCTACGAAGGAAATCCAGTTGTGCATCCGATGACTTATTAAGATTTTGTTGCCATATTCATATATGTTCCCCCTCTCTTGGTTCTCTGTTATTGGTGTGCTCAGACATAAAGGGACGGTGACAGGGGGGTGAGCCTGTGTGTCCCACTTCATATTGTTGAGAACCCTCACTATCCTGGGCCTCTCATCTCTCTGTTGATTTGTCATGCCAGCCATCACCTTGCTGTAACATGTCATCCACCCACTCCATCTTGTCCCAGCCCACATGCTGGCATCTCTCTGTCCCGGACCTATCTCTGTGGTGTTAGCCCCCACCGTAACCTGATGTCCTCCCAGGAGCTCTGGACACTGACCCTCTCCTCCTCCGAACAATCTGCCCCCTGGTAGTCCTGTGGTCTCGTGTCCTGTCTGTCCCTGTACATTGTCAGCAATGTCACCAGAGTCATCCTCCCTCACCCACGAAGATGGGTCATTAGTCAGGAAGAAACAATATCCATAATCTGCAAAGTGCACATGTAGACCCCTCATGTTCTCCATAAATACCAGGCATTCCCTATCACATGCCCTGTGCCCGCTAGCCTTGCAGTTGCTGCACTTGAATTCGCGCTGTTCCGATACAATGCAATCCAGCATGGGATGTTCACCTGTGCACCTACCATAGGTGTTGCGAGTGGCCCTACAGTCGGCCGCACTGTGCATTACTCCCACCTGCTGACACTTAAAGCATCACCTGGGATCCATGTGATGCCTCCTTACTGACACCTGCTTGCCTTCAATCACCAGGCCCCTTTTAATCGTGATGTTAGCCTGGTCTGAGTCCGCCACACCCACAAGCATATGTTCCATGCACTGGTTCTCTGCCTGTTTCTTTGTGTTCTTGATGAACCAGGGTTCCTTGATTGCGCCCTTCTGCAAGCCGCTATCCCTCTTGATCTGCCAGAACACAGTGAAATATTCCGGTGCAAAGGATATAGGCACATACTCTGCCACCAGCATGCACAAGTCGGCCTGTGCTGTTGCTGTCCCATCGAGCTTGTCTGCAAAGCACCCTATGATGCTGTCTTGCCTCAGCCAGGCCGCAGCCTCCCTGGTCCTGGTTGTCAGGATGACTCCACCCCTTGCAGTATGTCAAGCGTGCAAGAAGTCAACCCCCGGCACACTGTCACCGTCCTCCTCCATGGACATTATCTCCACTGCCAGTTGAGCCTTGGCCACTATCTCTTTCTCCGTCAGACCCTGGAACGGCTCCCCCCCAGAATCGTCCCCTTTCTGCACTACCACCTGTCTACTGGTCATCTCCACCCTTGCCATGGTGTTGGCATGTCCCCGGGGCGTTGACTTCACAGCCTCAGAAAATGACCTACCTCCGTGCATCGGCACTCCTGTACCAGACATCGCCCCTACATTCATTGTCCCCTCCAGGTTCCCTGACGACACCTCCGCCGAGCCGATCTGAAGATAGGCTATCAGCGCTGTCACTGACTCACTCACTGCTACACTACATTCTCTCCCTTCTCCTGCCACCCTTTCCATCCATTCAACTATGTCACACAAGTGTTCTTCCTGGGCATCAGATGCTGCCCAGTGCTCGCCGGTCCTGGTGGAAAGCGCCTCCAGACGTCCCATTGCTTCATCGACCCTCCCCCCCTGTTCCTTCAATCCTGCAATCAAGTCTCGATACACTTGCCCCAGCGACTACATCCTGTATCAAGATGACCACAGCTCTCAGGGCCTCATCGATAATTGCAGCCTGTGGAATGCTGGCTGCCTTCATAGCAATTTTAGTTAGTATGTTAGATATAATAATCAAGTCAATATCCTCAGCTGCCTTCTTTTTGGTGAATCCAAGCTTCAATAGAGCCTTTACTGCAGATTGGTTTGGGTCCACCATGTCATCGTCCATGGACAATGCTGGTGTCGGTATTGGTGTGGGTGTTTTACCTTTTTCCGCTCCCCTGCCGGTCTTTGCCATGACCTGGGAAGCCAGCCTAGATGGCCTTGTAATTTTGATATATGTTTGAGCTGAGAAAAGTGTGGTCCTCGCTTGTTTGCTGTCTGGCCCACGAAATTTTTTCGGGGTCCTAGTAGGAGTGCCAGATAGTGTGAAGTCAAGAAAGTTCTCAAGCAATGTATTAAACCTGGAGAAGCCTTCATTAGCATTCCTGGCTGTCCCAAGCCTATCATGCAACTGTGTGATGATCTGGTTCTCAACTCAGGCCACCTGATAATTGTAGACATTTTCAGCAGCCACCCAAATCTTGGTTTCCTCTCAACAACAAACAATAATATGAGATTTGACGAGAAATGTCAGGTTGAATTGAGAAATGTCAGGTTGAATTGAGAAATGTCAGGTTGAATTGAGAACTCACAGATGGCGACACCAAGGACAGCTATCTGCTTCACAACCTTATGTGCTTCCTTCACCTCCATATCTATCCCACCTATGTCCTTCTCGCCCCACCAAGGCCCTTTGTCAGACTGGTCATAACTGCCAGCTGCTCATGCTGTTTCTGCCAGTCTCTCAAATATCACATTTGTTCCTGCAACTTGGCATATGCTGGCATGACCTTGATGGGGATAAACTTCTCCAATTGCTTCCTTGTAACTTCATGCATGACATTTGTGAAATCCTTCATCAAGTGGCCCCAAGTACCAAATATATTGATGGTTTGTGAGAGCAGGCAGTCAAAATTTTCACACTGTGTGGAGAGAAGCCTTTGAGAAGTGAGGATGCTGAGGTAGTTGGTCAATGTAGGGTCAAAACTAGTCTGGGTTACTGCCCACTGGTAGCCTCATTCACTTACTGCACGCCATTATTATGTGAAAGTGGTTTTCGGCCCTCTTGACAAAACACAAATCTCACCAATTGCATGAACCACATCTATCAACTTCAGGTGACTTGATATTATTAATAAAGACATATGCCATCAGCACTAAACCAGATTTTGTGCTAGCACTGAACACTGACGACAAGTCTGAGCTACGGCCAGCATCAAGTCGGACTGTGGGAATTATTAATAATGTAGACTCAGAGTCTCCGAGGTCCACAGGCAAGGCAGGAGTACATCATCACATACTATGAATTTATTCCTATGAGCTTTAAGTTATTGATGACTATTTTAGATCGAAGTTGTGAATGATGTTTAGATCTGCCTGATTACTTGCAGGAGCCTGAAGATATCAATTGCATCCTGAATATTGCTCGCTTCAAAAGAGCAGAACAATTCTCCATGACAATCACTACTGAACATCATCTACAGTGGTGCAAGCTCCAGCTAGAAGCCTTCCAGAAGGAATTGTCAAGGATAGCTGCTATGTCACCTCCTGACAGTCCAAGTAGTAGTGGTATTGCTGGGAGCCCAACCCCATCTAAGCTGGCTGATCACTTATCCGCTGGTCATCGGCCTCTCAAATCAGAAGTATGTGGGGTCAGGCTTTAAGTCACTTAACTGGTCATACTAACTGTACACTTTGAACACTTACTTTTCAGAAATAAAGTCAACTGTTCCCCTGTCCACATTCCAGCACGATTGCAACATGGCCGATACACCATGGTCTCAGTCCCGTGAAGACATGGGAGCAGTACAAATGGATGGCCTGGTTACATCAAAGCCAGAACATAACTTTCCAAAGCCCCACCACCCCAGTAGTGAGAAGTACCTCATGCTCAAAGCAGTCGCCGAAGATTGAGTCTTCTGTACCATGAAGAAATTACAGAATTTCCAGCAGGAGGTGTTGCTGGCTGATCGGAGTCTGAAGGACATTGACTGAGGCATCGCTGAATTAGTGGTGTTACTCAAGCAGAGTGGGATCCCCTTGGCCTACACAGCAATGCAGCCTGAATCCCTTCAAGGTTGTGGGGTCAAGAAGATCCACAATTGGGACTCCAAGTCAACCCTTTCATCTACAGGCAGCAGGCCCTAGGGTGTATTGTATTAGATTTCCGAGTTGATGTTGTACAGTTGTATTCCCCTCAGTTATTTAAATATTCCATGATCCCATTACTATACCATTTCGACCTTAGCTTCAAATAACATGTCACAGCACACTCTGAAGTGAAGCTGTTTAGCCAAACATAACAGTCACACAGAGGTATGAAGCTAAGGTCAAAGAAGCAAAAAAAAAAATGCCACCAGCGTCCAGAGACATCCTAAATGTAACAACAGTGTATACAGACTGAGTGCTGAAGAAGCATGATAGGTTTGTCGCCATGAAGACATTCCTTGTTTGTGCTGGTAAGATGAAGTCTATCAAGGCATTGATGGAGATTTCAGGGGATGAAGGACTCAGATGGCACTGCAAATGATATCTTTGTGGCTCTTCTCACAAGCAGAGGAGTGTTGATCCAATTTTTCCCTTGAGAAATCTATTCTCCTCTTGTAAAGACTTTGTTGACTTCCATAAGCATGTACAGGTTGTTGCATAGTAAATTTTTGTCAGGACATGTCAACAGTTACCAGGCCCAAATGTTATCAATGGCAGGCCCAAATGCTAAGTCTCATTCATCTCTGTAAAGGTAAGCTCAAATGAAGCTAATTTGATGCATCATGGATAACAGATAGCTTTGAAGCTAAGGCATAACGCATCACAACTGCTGAAGCTAAGGTCGAAATAGTATAGTACTAATGTGACTGTGACTGAATAGAAATCGACCATGACAACGGTTCATGTGGCAAAACAAATACAAACAAACTTTTCAACTCTCTCGCTCTTCCCACCACGTCTTTTGGGTTTCCCAGAGATGGCTTCTTACTCTCAACCACCACCTGTGCGATGTCTTTTGGGTTTCCCAGGGACACTGTGCCAATCCACCAACTGCTGCTACTTCTTTTGGGTTCTGACTAGACTGCCACTGGTCCCACACATCCGCCTGTGGTCTTTTTGCACAGCTCTTTAGCATATGGAGGCGATCTAGCCTGCATGTGTGCCCCAGGCAGTGTAGTCCAGGGCATTGAGTTGTGTGCTGGACTCTTTCCATTCATTTTCGTATCTTAGAACCCTTACTCCAAGTCCTAGCCCCACACACTCAGTTATTTTCATTTCATCTGTCCCAAGCGACCCAGGCACCAAGCATTGCCAAAAGCCAATTCCAATGCGGATGTGCTGCCTACCCAGTGTGTAGTGTCATACAACCCTACATCATTGATAGCAAGTCCCCAGATATCCATGCACCTGTCGTCAATGACAAGTGAGCTCACTGTGTCCAGAATGACCCCCACCCTGTCATGATTCAATCCTACACCCTGCATCGACCTGCGTTCAACATAGGTGAATGCCGCTGCTTCTGTACCCATCCCATCATTGATATTGACTCTCCACATGTCCGGACTCATATCGTTTGACCCAGAGCAGCCAGCACTGCTCATCTCAGATGCTGCCATCATAGTACACTCTGTGTCGTCGAAAACCACCTTGGCTGCATCCAGATCGAGTTCATATAGGTCCACACGTCCTCCGTCAGTCCATGGCAGCTCCACATCACCCGGAGCAACTCCAATCATGTGTGCATGTATCCAGGCGACACCCTCACAGTCTGTGGCAGCATAACCCCTGTCTGTATTGAATCCCACCGCTTCCGTCTGCCTGCAGTCTTTTGTGCACCTCTTCAGCACATACAGGCGATGTAGCCTGCATGTGTGCCCAAGGCAGTGTAGTCTGGGGCATTGAGTCGTGCACTGGGCTTCCTCCTGCCTGCCACTGCAACCACACCTCCACACACAGTCTTTTGTGCGGCTCTTCAGCACATGGAGGTGATATAGGCTGCATGTGTGCCCTGTACAGCCTGGGGGATTTGAGTCTGTATCGGCTGCCTGCACCCAGTTGTGTCTACCCGCTGCCTACCTACACATGCATAGGTATGCCTAGATATGAGCCCCAATCCTACTGCCTGCTTGGCCTCTCAGGAATCAACCCTGGGACCAAGTGGACAAGCAGGCAATAGGATTTGGGCCCACCTTTGCATCCGGGTTTCCCTGTGGAACCTTGGGAACAAGGCCCCAGGCAAGGCAACATTCTCCGGCAGTCAACCTATCACTCTCTTTTTATGTGCCTCTCTCCCACTCCTGTAGGTTTCCCACCGACCAGGTCCATTGGACCATACAGGATAATCCCATCAATGCTACATGGCAAATACCAGCAAGATGAAGGCAAGGTCTGCCAACCACGTCACTATTTCCCACGAATCTGCCATGAAGTGCGCTTTCAAGGCATGCAAAAGTGTTGAGTGATGAATTCACACATCAACATGGATGCCTGCAGCAGTATCCGAGCAAGTTCTACTCATGATCTTATTACGCAACCTTTTTGGCCATGTAACAATCAAAACAGCATGCACATACGGTTGAATTGCAGCATCTTTGAACAGCCTTTCTAGTGTTGGTCCGGCTGCGGCTGCCAATAGCTTGAAGCCGGCGGTCGAGCCAAAAATAAGCCAGTCGATGCCCGGTTGGCTGGCAGCTGAGCACCGACTGCAGCTGCGACTGGTCCTCTAGGTATAGCCGGCAGCCGACAGCTAAGCCGGTACTTACAGTACATACTATTTTACTCATAATATTATCTATTATGCAATTTGCCAGGCTGCTGGGTGAGTTTTGCAATTTGTTCAGCCCACAGGTATGTTTGTTTTCGCGCACACTTGGCCTCAGCCACTGAATTCGAACTCAGCCACCCACCTCAAGACACCACCAACCGCTCGAGACAGCGGTAACCGCAGGCCAACCAAGGTAAGTAATGTATTTATTACTATTTAATATTGTACTAAACACCATTTATATTGAATATACACAGTTATAAAGGGAGTTGAATGTGAGACAGTCGTGTTCAACTCCCATTCAATACCCACACCCACACCTCCCTCTTCGCCACTACCAACGCCCCGGCCCTCTCACCTCCCACATCCTGGCTATCTCATGCAAACATGAGAGAGCTGTGTCACCCTGCCAATGCCCCATCCCGGCCCTCTTGCATGCAAACGCAAGGGGGTTGTAAGTTATTTATTATCTATTTACAGCACTAACAATGCCCATACCCTCTCACCTCCCACATCCCGGCCCTCTTGTGCAAACACAAGAGAGCTGTGTCACCCTGCCAATGCCCCATCCCGGCCCTCTTGCATGCAAACGCGAGGGGGTTGTAAGTTATTTATTATCTATTTACAATACTAACAATGCCCATACCCTCTCACCTCCCACATCCCGGCCCTCTCGTGCAAACACAAGAGGGCCACGTCACCCTACCCACACCCCGGTCCCACATCTCGGCCCTCTCGTGCGAACGCGAGAGGGCTGCGTCACCCTACCCACACCTCGGCCCTCTCGTATGCAAGCACGAGAGGGTTGTAAGTTATTTCTCATTTTTTACAGGATACCCTACCTACCAGTGGAGCCAGTGAAATGCTGGCTCCTGCTGGTAGTTATTATCATAGAGTAATATAATATATATATACCATATATTACTGGCCAGTTAGGTTGACTGCCGGCTGCAGCTAGGCAATAAAAGGTAAATTAGCCAGCTGCAGCCACAGCTAACTCAGCTGGCTTGCGGCTTAGCCAGCTGGACCAACACTACGGGTGAGTGAAAATGAACACCCCGTGCTCTGTTGAAGAGTGTGGGGGTGGGATATGTGGTAGGTGGGGCCGGGTGGGTGAAAACAAACACCCTATGCTCTGTTGAAGAGCGAGGGGGTGGGATTGGTGGTGGATCGCATGGGGCCGAAGTCGAAGTTGAACGCCCCATGCTCTGTTGAAGAGTGTGGGGGTGTGGTAGGTGGTGGATGGGTGTGGGGGCCGAAGTCGAAATTGAACACCCTGCGCTCTCTTGAAGAGCGTGGGGTCGGTTCTGGTGGTGGTGGTGGGTGCCGCATCAGACGTGTTGTCTTGCATTTAACCACAAAATGTACCTATATATATATACAGTACATTAAATAAATATGTAGATAAATGTTTGCTTGCTTTGTTTGCCCGTGGTTACCGCTTTCTCAAGCAGTTGGTGGTGTCTTGAGGTGGGTGGCTGAGTTCAAACTCAGTGGCTGAGGCTGAGTATGGGCAAAAATCACACATCCATGGCTTGAACAAAATACAAAAGCTTGTCAACCCCTTCAAATTAAAACTATACAACAATAAGGTTTTATATAGTTACTGAACTTGCTTAATGTATATATATTTAAGTGACAGGTCCATATATGAGTGACGGGTCTGACCTCACAGGTACAGGTTTTTGCCGGGTACAAATATCTGTACCTGTACCTGCACCTGTAGAAATACCAACACATAACCCATAGGTATACCCCTACTCGTGTCCTTCACTAGTTATAGTTGTTTTTTGAACTATAAATAGCCACACTAGTCCCACTGGACTCCATGTGGATTCCTGGTGAACTCAGTGGTTCCTAGTGGAGTCCTGGTGGAGTCTATGTGGATTCCCAGTGGATTCCTGCTAAACTTATGGGTTCCTAGTGGAGTCCAGGTGGAGTCCAGCAGGAATCCACCTGGAACAAAATACTAGGAATCCAGCTGGAATTGGGCACTTAACTGGGAATCTAGTAGGAATCCAGTGGGACTGGGAATCGTGAAAGTGGCAGGGAATTTCACAATTTGGCTGGGTCCAACTAGGACTGGGACTCCAGCTGGACTCCAGTGGGATTCCTAGTCATTCCCGCTGGATTCTTGGTAAGGTAGCTGACATCGAAACCCAACAAACACAGCCACATATTGCACAGCCATATTCCCACGGCCAAATGCCAGCTGGCATTGTCGAAAAAAAAACAGAAAAGCGGCCTGGCAGCCATTGTACCATATGTAGATTATACCCAAGATTGTGTAGAGTATATTAGACACCATGGTACACAATTAGAACACCTCTTAAGCCCTCCCTGCCGCCTCCAGTTTCTCCATGATATTGTTAGGCAACATTCGGTGACCATGGTATTTTCTGTTTGCCCAGACAGCTTGCGGGCCATTAAGCTCTTTGCGGTAGGCATCCATAAAGCGTGCAGAATGGTTGGCAAATCTATGTAAAGCAAATTTAAGTCAAATCCAAGAAAAGTCACGAAAAATGTGTCAGAAATAATACCTTTGGATCTGCACCAACGAAATATCATCGAGACATGCTGCCACTTGCTTCTCCATGTCTTCCATCTTCTTGATTCGAGGTCCAGACCTGTAGAGTAGCTTGACGGCACCCCAATACTGCTCGATATAATTTAGTTCGCAGTGAAATTTCGGGTAAAAATCACATAAGTGGCTGCGCACAGTAATAACCTCTTCGAGATGTGATTTCACACCAGTGAAGTCTGGTTGGTTGAATAGAATACGGCGGCAGCAGCAGGTTGTCGATCCTTCAGGGCATTTGAAATCCTTGCATTCTCCATTAAGTTGCTTCCCATTTTCTCGCAGTTGCCATAATCCCCGCTCCTCAAGCACAAACTTCATTCCTTTAAACCAACCTGGCATGCTCGGATGATTGTCTGGGAAATAAAAAGATTGAATAGACCCATCTGGCAGTACTGTGTCTCGCATTTTCGGCCCGCCAGGACGAGGGGTCCAACCGAGCTTCGGGCCCTTCAACATCTTGCGAGCACTGGGTGCATCAGGTGCCCGCTTTTGATGTGTTGTTGCATTGTCAAATAAAAACAATGCTTTCTTGAATCTGTGAGTTTTCTCCTCAAAAATGTCCATACTGAGCTCGACTTGTTTAACGAGGTCGTCGTTATTGAAATAGCCGTCCCGATTTTTACCCGCCTTGAAAACAACACAAGATGTTCTTCAAAAATCCAGATAAGTCAATGATTTTCGGAAACCAGAATGTTCCATACTCACAAGTCTCCGTGCTTCAGTTCTCCCCATTCCTGAGTTAACATGCCCGAGATCATGAGTGAGGGTCCTTCATTCTTCTCTTCGGGCTGTTTTGCATCCGCATGGTCCCATTTCGTACAGCGCCAATCATACATTGTGAAAGTGCTCTCGTCCTGGGTGATTTCGATGAGGGGATAGATTCCAGCTGCAATGTTGATGCCAGTGGGGTGGGATAGGATGTTGCCATCCCTGTCGTAAGTGGTCATCCGTTTTGAGTACCCCTCCATGCGAGCTAAAAATCCCTTGCGATATTCGACAACATTGGCTCGTTCATGACCGTCAATGTACATCCCTTTGGTTGCCTTGCCGTACCGCCAATTCATCTTGTGCAGCCATCGCTGCCCCGTCCGAACTGTGATGCCAGTCTTGGTGCCAAGATAACACTTCATCTCTGGTGTCGTCATCACGTCCACCACATCCTGTGCCCGAACATAGCCATCTTTGGCAATTCCAATCAGATGGAGAT
>QLPF01008485.1:14418-35018 GCA_003314045.1 Hygrophorus pudorinus | reverse complement strand
ATGATATGTACCAGAAATAGACATCACCAGTGGTTGCAGTTGTGGAACTACATCTCAGAATCGTTTGGGTAGTTGATGGTTCAACTTTTGCAGTCTACGTCTCACAAGAGACAGGCTATTGTTATCTGGGGGCACATTTTGAACCATATCAGAGTCTTCTGTCTGCAAGTTTGTGATTTTAGCTGTTGGTGTATATGCATGTTAACAGAGACTTCAAACTGCTTACCATTGCCTGAATGGCTTGTGGGCCAGGGCCTGTTACCTCTTCACGGAGAGGTCTAGCAGGTTCATTATCTGAATTTTGCAATGATCCAGATTTGTCCAGACAAGGCTTTTTCCTTTTGTCCCAAATTTCGCCAAAGCTCCGTGTAAGTGTTTTTTGGTGGACTTGCACATATGCTGGTGAAATCGAAGGGGACCAGAACCTGGAAAGGATCGTCCACATTCACAGGTGGGGGTGTCTGGCAATTGCATAGTACCGTGGTAAGTAAGTGACTGTCAATATAGTTGGGGAACGCATTGTAGATCAAATACCAGCGACTTCGATGGGCCACGAGCTTTATGCAGGACCCTGGACACCAGTCCCATATGTATGGGCTCTTGTGATGTGACTGTGATGTGACACAGAACATAACTCAAAAACACCCGTGGGCACCACCCAATGCTGAGCGCTGAGTGAAGTCAACCTAAGTTCAAGTCAATTCAGGTAGTCTAAACAAAACTCATCTATGGTTGTATTTGTACCTTCTCCACATTTTAGAGCATAGATTTTTATCATAAGGACCTAGGTTTAGTTCCATAATTTATTGGTTTTTCCTAGTTTCATATTCACTATTTATAAGTATTACTGGAACTGCCATAAGTTGAGACATATCTCTACACGACTCAGACTACTACTGGCAGTGATGGTAAGAGGCAAGACAAAAAGAAATACATTGCCAAACAATGCCAGACATGACCACTTGCACTTCAGGACTTGCTGGTGGCTAGAACATTTCCATTTTAGTCATCGATCAACTGGTCAATTCTTGGGGGCAAGTCCCAAAGCGCAAGTGGTCATGTCTGGCAATGTTTGGCAATGTATTTCTTTTCGTCTTGCCTCTTACCATCACTGCTAGTAGTAGTCCAAGTGTAGAGATATGTCTCGACTTATGGCAGTTCCAGTAATACTTATAAATAGTGAATATGAAACTAGGAAAAACCAATAAATTATGGAAATAAACCTAGGTCCTTATGATAAAAATCTATGCTCTAAAATGTGGGGGAGGTACAAATACAACCATAGGTGAGTTTTGTTTAGACTACCTGAATTGACTTGAACTCAGGTTGACTTCACTCAGCGCTCAGCATCGGGTGGGATTGTACTGGCACCTGCAAATGTTTTCAAGTTACGTTCTGCTTGTGGCCGGATCTTTCCGGCCCATCGCTGGTGGTATGTGATCTACAACGTGTTCCCAGAGTCCGATATTGACAGTCACTTACAGTCATGATAGTATGCAATCGCCAGACACCCCCAGGTGTGGATGTGGACGATCCTTTCCAGGTTCTGGTCCCCTTCGATTTCTATTACTGTGTTGCTGCAAGTTCAAGCCTGAGCTCAGACCGATGCAACTTGGGCATTTTCACAACTCGGACCAACTCAGACCATTAAGTTTACACCGGTGTAACTTGCAAGTTTAATCTCATGGTATGTACACAGTAATAATATGTGTAAGTAGTGTCAACACTCCCACAGCGCCACCAACTTGAAAATGCCCCTACTAGTGACCGATGTCAGACGCGAATGAGGGATGCGAGGAATGGAACACTGGTGTAGAGAGTCAAGAACATCAAGAGGGAGTAGAGTGTGAGGAGGGTAGGAGAGTGTGTGTTGTAGGTGAGCAGGCCATACCTAGCGCAAGGGCATACTGATTTGCTCTCAAGTGAATGGCGAGCATTATGTCAGCATGCCGCATGTAGGATCAAGCTATCAACATTGGGCGATGGAACTATCACCCACCCCGGACTCCTCAATGCAACCACCTCGTCAGTGCAGCCATCAGTTAACAGACCGGTGCGCAGAAACAGACATGGAGGATGATCTGCTTGCAGTGGTTGCTAGTTGTAGTAGTAGTTAAAATGTCACTCCCCATTCAGAGCAGGAGGGTCAACGTAAAGGATAACACATGTAGCTGATAGCTTGCTGATGATACAACTGATTATATTATAAACCTACATAATTCAACAGGGATGAGCAAAGAAGACCAAGCCTGCTGCCAAAAACATGATGTCGGCGGGAGGAGGGTGGGGCACTGTCAGTAGGGAGTGGGGAACACGAAGCTGTGAGGATTGGCAAGCAAAGGTATACTATGTTTTACAGTAGCCCAACAAATATTGAACTTATGTGTAAAAAACCGTCCCACCTTTTGGGCACAACCCCCACACCTACAGGCTATATAAAATAAGCCGTGTTAGTGGATGTGATGCAGATGAAAAAGATGACATGTACCTGTCATTATTCTCAGGCTGGTGACTGGGCTGCAATTCATCCTGGAAGGTGTCCAGGCGGTCATAGGGGCCGCCACAGTGGCATTGTTGTACATCACCAATGCAGTCCAAATTTTGTCTCAACCTTGAGATGTGGGGACCTGAGCCTTCGGGAGAGCCCTGGTATCAGGGGGGGATTGTGGTAGGTAGGGTTGGTGAGGGCATTAGTATACATTGATGTGGGATTGGGGTTGGTGTAAATGCGCGCGCTGTCATGGCCGGGGGTGGGAGCGCCGGTGTGGGGGTGTGTTGGCACATTGGCATGGCCCTGCGGGTAAGCTGGGGTGAAGCGGGGAACATTGGCATGGGCTGGGCCCTGTGGGTAAGCTTGGGTGATGCTGGGAACATTGGCATGGCCCGGGCCCTGGGGGTAAGCTGGGGCGAAGTTGGGAGCATTGGCATGGTCCTGCGGGTATGCTGACGCGAAGTTGGAAATGACCCCTTGTGCATACTCGCCCACAGTAGTCAGGTTGGCAGTGGAGTGGTACATGGGATTTGGGCGATACAGAAAGTGAGCCTGAGTCGACTTGGAGTTGTTGCCATCGGGGGCATGACCCTGGGGGTCAGTGAAGTGTGGGTGATTATAATGGTTGGTGTTTTCTGAAGACATTGTAATGGATGCAAACATTGTAAACTGCTGCTTCTGTCTTTATTACAACTTCAATCTCTATCGATTGATTGCAGGCCAGATCCAGTGGATCTTATTACTATTGATGGTCTGCTGATCCTAATCTTATCAGGATCTGAAGGAATCTGATGTCGGACTCGACTAGTGTTAACTGAGTATATGTGTGAGATACTACTGTTTACACTTAGGGAAGCAAGAGTAACTACTCGGAACAGTACTACTCATAGCTTACGTAAGTGGCACGTGATTCTAGGTGGGCATATCCATAGGTATTTCCCCTTGAACACTTGGAATCGTGCTGTGTGCACCCCCTCGAACCCATAACTCCACCGTCCATCTGTAACTGTGTGGCAATAGTGCACATCCGCATCCGATGTGTGGGAGGGCTGGTAAGGTGCCATGTGTGCTGAGTGCGCTGGATGCCCTGAATGTCGTCCTTCATAAATCCTGCTTGTTCAGCCAGGGAACCGTGTGCACTAAGTGCGCTGGACACCCTGAATGTCATCCTTAATAAATCCTGCTTATTCGGCCAGGGAACCGTGTGGTGCAAGTTCAGGGTAAATACCTGCTGGCCGTCATTCGCCATTGGTGGGGACCTCTTGGTTACTTCGATCCAGTGGTACCAGTCATCACTGTCGTCACCCTTGTCCCTGCCATTGTGCACTCCACTGGCGTAGGCGGTGGTATAACCCACTCGGCGACGTACCTATTGGTGACATCGTCCATGTGTTGGTGCTGCGAAATATCTGGGGCGGGCGACTTCCGTTCACCCCCTCGTGCCGAATATCAAGCAGTTTGCCGGGCGCAAGGTAAGGCACTGGCATGGTTGCATATGGTGACGCAGTTGCGGGGGGCTTTGTTCTGCACCCCCTGCTCTCCCTATTCCGCTGCAGTCCCTCATTCGCGTCATGTGTTGGTCAATCGGCTGGCAATGGCGTTGACATGGTGCTGAAGGATGGGGATGGGGGATGGGAGTGCTGGGGTTGTCAAGCCGGCTTGGGGCCTGCAGCTGATGTTGAGCTCAGGGGCTTGGGACGCGGTGCATCAAGAGATCTGGGGGAGGCAACGTTGGTGTCACCCCCTTGAGCTGGACATTGACGGCTTGTGGCCAGGCACTGTGGACGTTGGCGCCGGCATGGGGTTGGCGTTGAGAGCCGGAATGCTCGGGCGGGGTGCCCTCGTGTTGGTGTGGGGGGGCATTGGTACTCACCCCTTCGAACTGGTGTTGACGGGTTCAGTGTGCACGGTATGTGCATTGCCTGGTTGTGCTCAGCACCCCCTGCTGCGCTCTATCCGTCTACGGTCCCTCAGTTGCATCCTATGTCAGTCAATCGGCCAATGTTGGCGTTGACGTGGTGCTGGGGAGTGAGGATGGCGGGGTGGTGGAGCCGGTGTCGTCATATGGTGCCGGCGAATGCACTCGCTACACGGTGTTGTCATTCGTGATGGGATGTGTGTGGGTGTACGCCTCACCTGACGTGTTGTCAGCCATTCCTTGAGCGTGCCAGTAGGTGTCATTCCACCCTTTTTCTCATCTTTTTCCATCTTTTCCTCACCCCCTACTCCCTTCTAGCACCTCCTACACTCCCTTCGACCTCATTCTAACCCTCTGCGGTCCCTTGTTGGCGTCCAAGGTCAGTTAGTGGACCGGTTTTGGTGATGATGTGGTGTCGTGGTATGGGAGATGGGTGGTTGGGTTCCAGGCAGCGTTGCCGGCTCCTTGAGCCTGTGCGGCGTTCGCGTTCATCTGGGTGACGTAGCCAAACCGTTTGGGGATGGCCAGACATGGTGGTAGTGGAGAACAAGTGTGGCCAGCATGCCACATCATCGTTTGGCGACATTGTTGGAAGCGTGATGTGGCTTTTGAAACACTCATGTCAGTGGTAGATAAGTAAATAGAATTGAATTAAAAGAATGTGAGGACTCAATAAAGAGCTTGTGCGCTGTGGGCGCATGCCTCGAGAGGTTGGTGGTGGATTGCCTGGGCCCAGTGTACGAACTGGCGGCAGTTGGCGGCGATGCCTGTCAGCCTGGCCTGCCAACCCTCATACCATCCGGTGGGTCCGTTCCTACTCCTACGCAGTACTGCGTGGTGGTGGCCAGGTGATGGTGAGGACTTGAGGTGTTTTTTTGCTACAGTGCTCGCACTTCGTCAGCGAGTCTTGTTGAGCTTTGAGTCCAAAATCTGTAGGCTGGCTGTGGTTAATGGGAGCCACCCATGAAATGTAAATGAAGGAATCTGATGTCGGACTCGACTAGTGTTAACTGAGTATATGTGTGAGATACTACTGTTTACACTTAGGGAAGCAAGAGTAACTACTCGGAACAGTACTACTCATAGCTTACATAAGTGGCACATGATTCTAGGTGGGCATATCCATAGGTATTTCCGTCAGGATCTCATTTGTTTTTTCAAATTCAGAGTCACTGGCAGGCAAGTTCTAAGTAGTAATAGTGATATAGTAAGAATTGGATAAGTGGGGTCAGTACAACTGATAGGGGCCAGGGTCAGGGGGAGACTATTGCAATAATATTTGTGAGCGGTCAAGCACGAGGTCGACTATAAGAATTTATAATCTACGTAATTCCGTGTAACGATATACCATGGAGAGATTTTATTTGGCTCCCAGGTGCCGCTTAGTCAGCCCCTTATATAGACATAGCACAAAATTAAAATATATTGTGACTTTCTGAGGGGACTCCTCAAATACTCCATATTTTGTGAAAAAACAACCTGAAGTGTGTTTACAATTCTATCAAGATATTCCTTGCCAGTTTGCCAAGTTTTTGATAGTGTAATTCATTGTGTACCGAACGGGTGGCCACATGGGCCAATGACGGTACCGCCCAACTGCAGATGTGCAGAGTTTGTTGCAGAAAGATAACTTGAATTTGAACTACTCAACGACTTCAAGTCGAGAGGGCATAGTGTTTCAACGTGGCATGTCAGTGTGTTGCAACTGTTTATTTTCAGTATATCCCCCCCCCCCTCGCTTGTTTAACGCCTCTTCATTCAATGTGTGTAGAATGTTCTAGCATTCGACAAGACATGATGCTGAAGAGATGCTGCGCTTTGCAGATAGTGCACTGTCTATTCTCAAATGAGAGCTCCAAATATCTGAGAACTATTATCACCAAACTGTGTTGGCAGCAAAGCAGGAGCTGGAGGAAGTTAGGGTGGAGGTGGAGGACGGAGAGGATGTGGTGAAGGGGATACGTCAAGTAGTTGACACTAGAGGTTTTCTCAGAGATTCCCCTGCTGAGGACTCGGAGGATAAAGAAACTCCCCTTCCCTCGTAACTTGCTGTGACAGTAAGTAGACCAATCATCTCAATTAATATTAATAACCTCTACAAGAATTGTCTAGGTATCATCAACCTGCATACGTGACTGCATCAGTATGGTGTCTCCACCCACTGTCTCACCTGCAAATGCGAGTCGGCGCCTTCATTACCCAATGTCACCTGCCCGTCTCATTCGATGAGGCGAGTGCATCATCAATACACCCCACCCCACACCCTCCCGTCGTGTCATCTACCACCACCCACCTCATGCCGTCTCCTGTGAAAATGAGGGATGGCATGTTCGTTCACAGCCTACCCCCAGGCCCCCATCTCGCATGCAAACACAGGACGGTGTGTTCGTTCACACCACCACCCCACGCCGTCTCCCGTGAAAACAAGGGACAGTGTGTTTGTACCCCCACCCCACATGGGGTCTACCTGTCTCACGTGCAAACATGGGACGGAGTGTTCTTATACAGCCCACCCACCTCACACTGTCTCCTGTGAAAACGAGGGACGGCATGTTCGTTCACAGCCTACCCCCAGGCCCCCACCCCACGCCGTCTCCAGTGCAAACACAGGACGGCATGCTTGTTTTAGTTAATATACTAACACAATATGTAGTAAGTTTAGTTAAATAATATATATATCTACTACATAGATGTGTGCGGTGTGCAAGCACCTGCACGGTTTGCGGCTTAAGTTGAAACACTTAACTGCAGGTAAACTCGAAGTTTGGTGGGTTACCTGTGGTATGATGGGTGATGGGTGCAGTGTGACTAAATGTCACCTGCAATGTGTTTCGTGACCCACCTTAGTGGTGGGTACTATCCGGATCGAAGCAACACGACTGATTTTGCACCTACCAAAATAGTGGGGTGCTAGGAGTGAGTGTGGGAGAAATGCAAAGAGTGGTTGCAATGCATATATTGTGAATCAGTATTTTCCTAACACCCACTGGTTTAAAAAAAAAATCATGGCATATTATATGTTATTATAATAATTTAAGCAGGACTCAGACCTGCTGTGCAAAGCAGCGGCCCACTAAAACAAGTGGCTATGGCCAGGCCCAGGCCATCCTATATATATAAAGCTTTGCAAGGCGATATGTAAGAATTGCAGATATTGGTGACATTTTATATCTTATAAGGCCTTGTCAGGTTAACCTCACTTCCCTGATGGCAATTCACACACCCATGCGACACCAGTAAGGGCAGATGTATGATAGGGTGTTTTATCATAGAGGGGTCCAGCATATAATAATGTAGAGGTGATGAGTACTTGTATCATTGCAATAATGACAACTTGAACCGTCTGGTGAAAGAGTTGGTGTCGACAATGGATGATTTCGTGATTGCAGTCCATGCACAAGATCTTATCATGATTATTATACTATCTATGAGGCGACCGAGTTTGGACTGTCACACGGGGCATGCCGAAGTGTGGGATCTTTGAAAATTCGGGCGATGTTTTTGTTGCCGGTCAGGCTCTTATTAGTGGCAGAGCCACGGGTCCATTAGCTAGTGATCGATTGTGACACAGGTCACAACGTAGTTAGCATGCCGGCCGGTTGCAACCCGATTCCGACACGGAACTAATGTTGGACCGACTACCGGCGCAGTTCTCCAGGGCTTATCCCCCGGGATATACAATTCTTATCTCAGTAATATTCCACAAGCAGTCCAGACAATCGCAAGGTTGTCCAATGTCAAATCGTCAGTAACGCTCGGGGCTTTCTTGGTTCCAGTAAGAACCCTCTTCTGTACGTATAAATCATTCGTTGAACAGTCCCGAAGTTCGACAAACTTTTGGATCTCCAAGTGTTCCTACTGGCATGTCTATCACCGTAGAACTGGCTCGTTCAGACTCCCAATGTCGTGTTGAAGGCTTAGCCGACGACCAACTCTCTTCCACCATATGGTTCAAAACCAAACCTCTTGATCGCACATTCTGTCATCGAGCTACGCAGTTGCAGCTTTGCGCGGATTCGCATGATCAAGGTCATGGCAATATCACAGCAGCAGGGACTGGGAGCTGGTTCGAAGTGGTGATCCTGGCTCACGCTGAGGCTACTGAACCCAGGGTCAAGCACGGCAAGGTGCTGGCTTGGCGTAGCCATAAGAATACGGTGGGCTCATCCACTGAGTCAAGGCATTTTGGCGTCATCTTCGATCGTCGACAGGGCTTACTGGATGATCTCGAGGTTGGTCTCCTTTTGAATCGTTTTTACGCACGAATTTGATTCTGTTTTCCCAGGTTGGGAACGTAGTTGCAGTTCGGGTCTGCGCCAAGAATTCCGGTGGTATTAATGATGCTATTAGAGGTTATCTCGTTGCAAAACTGGTGACCGAAGGCAAGTTACTTCTGTCATTTCAATGTACTGCAGACTGAGTCAGTTCGTATAGACCTCTTTTCTCACAATTCGTGGACTCTCTCGTCTTTGGAAGCAGACATACCTTCATCTATCGAAAATGGCGTCTATACCCTAACATCAACCGATGGTTGTCAAGTCAAGGCTAGTGACAGCGACAACCCGAATTCTGTGTCTTCTCGAATATGGTTCTCCACGCCTGTCTGTCTCCCTTCAGTGATTCATAGAAAGCAGTAGTTGAGACCACGCCTCTTTCCAGGCTCTCGATGCAAACGTAGTCGCCAAGATTGAGGAGATCCAGCTTCACACGGATTCACATGATCAAGGCGTCGTTGATCACCACGAAGCAGGAAGTTGGAGTTGGTTTGACATCGTCATTTTAGAGTCTCCCGAAGCCTCGACGCCCAAAGTCAAGGATGGCCGATCTCTGGTATGGTTGAGTCATACCAACAAACTCGGAGAAGGAACGAACTCACAGCAAGGAGGAACCATCTTTGATCGTAACGACCGTCATCCTGAATTATTGAACTCTTTGGAGGTACACTATATATCGCGAATTGATATGGATCGAATGTTGATGATTTGCTTCGTAGGTTGGGAATGTGATTGCCGTGCGTGTCTGTGCCCAGTTCCCTGGATGGGAAAACCATGCCCATGATGGTCGTCTGGTAGTCCGAATCTCTAACACCGGTATGCGTTTTCAACGCCGGTAATATATGTCGACTGACCCAACCTAGGATCAATCCCTCATTCCGTGCGTCCCACCGTCGATTGGGACGCAGTCACAGAGAGAAGCAAGGCCTTGAAAACGCAACTTGACTCCTTTCTCAACAATTCAACTCCGTCTGACGACCCTCCTGCTTATTCTGTTGTGACGCAACTTTTGTCAGAGCCTTTGCGTGCTGATCAGAATTATGGTGCAGGGGAGCGCCCACTTCGGCTCTTGTCACTCGGTGCGTCTTGCAGTCGTCTGGCCGCTAACTGCATCAAGTGCTCATGGACGTGATAGACGGCGGTGGTGTCCGTGGCATTTCCTCTCTTGAGATCCTGCGCATGGTCATGGCTCAAGTCACCAGTGACCCGAACGCGAAGCCCTGCAACTACTTTGACATGATGGCTGGTACCAGCACCGGAGGGTTCGTTGGTCCGTCGTGTTCATGGCCACCATCCCACTTAATTCCAATTACCGTCCGTACAGGCTGATTGCTGTTATGCTCGGGCGACTTCAAATGACTGTTCAGGAATCCATAACTGCATACTACAAATTGGCAGAAAGTATCTTTTCTGGTGACTCGATAGAGAAGGCTAGGGCGGCGACGATTACTGGCGCACGCTACAGTGGTGATGCCTTAAAGAAGGCTATCCAAACTGTTGTGAAGGATAAGATAGGAGACGAAAACGCGGTGATGCTGGACCCAGACGCTAACAATTGTAAAGTGTGAGTTTCATTTTATTCTGCTCGCGAGCGAAAGTATATTGACCTAAGTAAGCACAGTTTCGTCGCTGCCTGTCGTGCCGACGATCTCAGCAACAAGATCGCTACTCACATCCGTACCTACGTGAATCGTGAGGTACCCGACTCTCTCACTCATTGCAAGATCTGGGAAGCATGCAGGGCAACATCTGCCGCGCCGACTTACTTCCCTCGTATGAAGATTGGTGATTGTCAGTACGTAGACGGAGGCCTAGGCTTTAATAACCCCGTGCTCTTGTGGGCAGCATTTCATTGCTTATTTTGCTCTCACGAGTTGACTTTTCCGTCTAGGCTCCTGGCAGAGGCTGCGAGTTTCTTTGGAAAAGCTCGCCCTATCGGCTGCCTGTTGACCCTTGGGACAGGCATGGCGCCCAATGTGGACCTCGGCCCTGAAGGAACCAACATCCTGAGCAATGTTGCAGCTGGGGTCAAACTCTTTGAAGCTTCGGCTTCCTTGTCGACCAATAGCGAAGCGGCTAATGGACTTGCGATACGCTTCGCTACACAAGACGCGTATTTCCGGTTCAATGTCGGCGTGAAGCTTTATGAGAAGGCCAGCGAGAATTGGGCCGACGTCCTCATTGCCATGGATGACTACAAGGATATGGTCAAGTTCGTCGGTCTGACGGACAAATATCTTGAAGGGGAAGCGGCGAGGATTGCGGAGTGCGCGTTGAGAGTGAAAAGTGCACGGTGTACTGTAACAGATAATCGATAATTTCGTTTCCCCGAGTGATCATACGTTCATACCCCATCTTCTCACAATGTATATTTGCTGCCCAATGTTGTAATGCCTGTGGTAATATTCCTCTTGGAACGTCTGTTATCCCAGCAACCAATGCTGTGGGTCACTGTGGGAGACCGTCAATTCGGTGCATACTCGGTCTCGCGCGTGTGGGGATTCATAAATTCCGTAAAATTCTCAGGTGCAAATACTCTATCGTCCCATTCTACTCTAACAACAGACCTAGTCCGACGATATGAAAAGTAGCCGTGTTCTACATTTACGTGAACGGAGAAAAGGTGAGGAACTCGATTGAAATAGAACGGAAAATGACGAGAAAGACGTTGTTGGCACTCCGCTTACCCCACGTCCACGACTTGAATCAACGGGTCGTCAGGCCACTTCACTCTTTACTACGCTATTTTCCCATACATCCGAGTCGATCTCCGACACTCACCCACACCAAGGGGACGACATCATGGCCGGACTAGGACACGGAGTGGTCCGGCGCCTCCTTGCCACGCAATATGGCCCCGTGATAGGACTCGGGGGACGGAGATCCCTAGCGCAGATCCTGGCTGATGAGCGCCGGACGTCAGACGCTGGTTTGGGGGGCGAGGACGGGCATGTCTGATCACGTTCGCGCTCGAATGGGAAGAAAGATGCACGTTTTTGTTCCGATGGCGGCTTGGGGCCCGGGGAAGACGGGGGATGACTTACAGTCAACGTGGGGATGGGTAAAGGGTGGTCGTGTGAAGAAGTTAACGGAGGGTGCGCAGCATTGTCGGGCGCTTCGTTGTTCACGCTATCCGCTGAGGTATCTTGCAAATAGGATGTCGAGTCGTCACCCTGCGTCGAGTCATGCACTTCTGTGTGTGGCTCCGTCGTGCTCGCTTCGTTAACTGCCGTGGTTGCGTTCAGCGAGAGTGGCGAGGGAACTGGAGTGTGTAGCTTGAGGAGATCTTGTGGTGGATGCTGAAAAGGTGGTATGCCGCGATTAGTGTGCGTATCTGAGAATGAGGGAAAGTATGAATTGCCAGTCGGTTCGGGTTGTTCCAAGAAGGATGGGTAACGCTGATGTAAATTTGCGAGATGATCGGGGGATGTGGAAGAGGCCCGCGAGGAGGTGCTGTCAAGTGAAAGTGATGGAGTGGGTGGATCATGCAAGTCGTCATCGTTGCTGTCAGTGGGCGAAGAGAACGGAGCAGAAGGAGGCTGTGTTGTGTTCGCGGTGTCGAGCAAAGGTAGAAATGTGAAGCTCGGTTTGGGTCGTCGAGGAGCTGGCGCTGCGGCAGTAAGGTGGGTAAGGTATGTCCGCGGTGGAAGTCGATTTGGCGGTGGTGGCGTCTGAGCCGTTCGTGGGCGAGGAACTGAGAGTATGAGTGTGGGAGACTGTGGCGATGTAGGTGCCGACGTTGCGGCTGAATCCACAGTTGGACTGTCCGGCAGTAAAGGCAACAGACCGACAGGGACTTTGGAAAGGTATTCTGGGACCGGCTTTCGGGATGGGTCCCGAATTTGGTTGGCTTTGGGCAATGACCGCTGAATTTCTTTCAACTCGAGAAAATCGCTGTGTACATGTAGGCAATAAATCAGCGCCACCAATGGCAAAAAAATGAATAAAATGAAAAGGGCTTCAATCAAAGCCTGAGAAATGTGATGATTTGAAGCGCTGATAAAGGAACAAAATGCGGGGAAACTACCCCTGTGACGAAAACGAGAGACTCACATGTACGACAACTTGCGCGCGGGTTCCATTGGAGTGCGATCCCATTCATCGGCCAAATGCACCTCTTCCGAACCTTCCTCACAAAATGCAACGCATTTTCGGGCGATGCAGGGACTTGGTAACGGTGACTTGAGACATCCCTTCATGATTAGGAGTAGAACGGATATTGGTCTAAACGAGAACGGGCGACCAGCGAACGGTGTCTGGTCGACTCCAGAGGGTGTCCACTGTCAACTGTCAAAAAGGTAAAAAGGTTTGGGAGGGAAATGAACCGCCGAAAAGCTCTGTCCGTTCCGTTCCGGGATCACGTGAGGAATATTTATTTTATTTTATTTTATTTTATGGTGCTATTGCCCCAGGTCCATTTGGAACAATGGCGCTGTATCACTTCCGACTTGGAACTCGTCTTTACCACGTCAGTTACTTGTCTTTCACTTTGATGGTGAGCCTATGCGCTCTTGGATTGTTGAACGCTTTCGTATCATTTCAGACAGTCTCTCACACTCGGAACATTTCGGAGAATATTTCATTTCCGTGTGACGAGTTTCGCGTCCAAGCGAGAGCGAATCTTGCAAGTAGTCAACATGGGACCCATGTAACTTTCTGTTTTCCTACTTTCCTGCACGCCTGGATGCCATCCTGAAACAGAATTCTCCTAGGGATATTTCATTGGTTGATGCAGAACGCCGTTGTTCTACCTCCGGTTAGGTACAAATATCCACGGACGAAGCCCCATAAGGTTTCTTCAACACGCTAATAAGACATTCTTAACCCTCATCAAGGTCAAAGTTTCGCTTCACAAAGACGATGATCAAGATGACGCCTTCATGACGACCTCGCCGAGTGTCTTTGCACGCCTCTTGGGGTATCATTCAGGAGATCGTTTGCGCGTGACCTTCAGAAAACTCCCATGGCATCGCCCAACAGCCGTCCTCCAGCCATTTCTGAATGTCGACGACCAATTGACGGATCAAAGCGTGAAGCGTGATTCCTCTGCTTGACTGCGTGCGACCCCTACTATTCGCTTGTCCTGATTTCACATGCTTTAGGTATGTGCCAAGAAGAGCCAACATCTGTGTAGGGCCGGTATGTCCATGCAGTTCAATGCTAATGACATCCATCGGACCGGTACGCCCTAGATTCAAACCACGTACACACGCTCGAAACGGCCTCATTCTGGAACCCACTGCTGCAAATATGGTCACGCTACCGCCTACAACTGCGTTTGGGCCAAGACATGGCAGGCCAAGGCATTCCCACCACCTGGAGATCAAGTGGACTAGGCCCCATGGCTGCGCACTCATGATATATGTCTCTGCAGCCGATGGCCTGACATCCCCGACCTCCTCGACTCTGCATATGACATTGGCGTGACACTGCCCAGGGCGCTCCCAAGTTGCGGTAGAAGTATCTATCCGGTAACTAACGGTCGAACCGTAGAGAAATCCCACCCACGGTCCGTGCATCCAGATTTCCGAGTTATCTCAGGAGATTACTGGTCCATCCTGAAGCCTACTACTTAAAACTACTGAATTGTCGCACAGAAGACCTGACATTTTGGGCCTCGCGACTCTCGGTAGCTCTCGAGGCGGCCCCGTGATAATACGGAAGCGAAGAGCATTCGATTGAGGCATATCTATCATAAGACCTCGCACGGCTATTGCCCTCGTATCGATGGTATCGGCAACTTTTTTTTCGCGACACGGTATTCTGTGGTCCCGAAACAAATACCGGCACGTACCGACGGTATGACATGGTCCTGGAGCCCCGCACAGTAGCAGTTCCTCGATGCCGAGCGTCGCTCGAATGTGTTGCCCACCTTTCGAGGGCCCTATGTTGATTTAGAAGAGTAGCTGATTACCGTCGATCGAGCGTCCCGACACCCATAATCGGCTCATATCGGATCTCAGCTGGGCGTGCGAGCCACAACGCATTCAATTTTTGTTCTCGGAAGGAATGCCCTGGGTATCATGGCTGTTTCGGTGTGACAATCTTAACAACCGTAGGTAAAAATACGTCTCCGGGGTCGAAAATTTACTGCTCGACTCAATAAAAATGCTGTGTAATTTTTTGTGGGAGTTTCTGACCTGGGAAGTACGAGCGGTCATATCAGACGATTCCTGAAAAAAAAACCAGTGAGGAGAGCTATTTCAATACATTGTAACTGGATCCTATTCAACGCACTCGAGTCCCACGAGAAACGGTTCTCGTTCACCAAGGGGAACAAACATCTCACGTGAAGAACTATTCAGCCGACAAATTACATGTAAAATTCAGGACAGTTACTCCCAGCAGTAGCTGGCGCTAGACCGCGCCATTTGATTATCGCTGCCAATCAGGGTGTGTTTTGGACGTGGGGATAAGGTTTGGGTTTCGGGTGAACGTTCTAGGACGGATATATTAGGCCAGTAATATGTGTGGGAGGAGACAGGATTGAGCGTCGAGTTCAAGATTGCTGGGTAACGAGGTTGACGATGACCGGGGGTAGCTACGGGCGTGGCCTTGGCTTACGTAACTTACTTGCACTTCCTGTTGTCACGGTCTTATCCAACGATTCGACGACGAGCAGCCTTTTTTTTACGGTTCGCAATGCCCATAAAGCATCTCGAAAGTGAGATACTTATTTTATTTTCCGTCGAGGCTACTCGTAAATGTGAATGTAGAAATTAACTTCGCCCTTTAGGCTATCTTTCCGAAAGAAAGCATTTGCAATCCCTTTCTTTATCCGTGCTCTCCGATTCTCGTCTAGGAATAGATGCCTCGTACTACCTCCAGCTCCTAACCGATAACTTTCCTTCAAGAGAGCCCCTCCTCGCCGCGACAGGCGGCCTCCCACTCGCTCTCACACAACGCATCGAATCCGACCTTCGTGCTCTCGAAAAATTGCATATAAAACCAGTTTTTGTTTTTCCAGGCCTAGTTCCTAATAAACGTTGGAAGCAACATCACCATTCGGAGCATACCGAGGCGTGCAGAGACAGGAGAGATGCGTGGACAAAGTATGAGGCAGGTCAGGAAGACGCGGCGACGAAACTTTTTGAGGGAAGGAGTAGTTTCGCTCAATGGGATTTATGGAGGATGGTCTTGAGAATTTTTCGACACCGGAATGTGGAGTTCATCATCGCCCCATATGTTGCTTGGGCTCAGGTATTTGCCTCGACGCGTCAGCTAATTCATGTATTGACGTGACGTAGTTGATTTACCTTCAGCGCCACCCTAAATCTTATATACACGCACTTTTCGGTCCCACAGACGCCTTGCTCTACCCCGGAGTCGACAAGCTGATCACCTTTCTCGACCTTTCCTCCCCGAAACCATCGTTCTCGTTTACCTCCAAAAGATCTATTTTATCCGACCTCGGCGTATCTGAAGATCAATTCCTCGACATTGGCATCCTCGTCGGTTTCGACCATTCTCCGCCATTTCCCCCCACCGTCCACGAACAGGCATTGAAAGCCACCGTCGACATGGTCAAGTACTACAAATCCGGCCATGCAGCTGTTTCTGCATTTTCTGAACATCCCGCTGTCAAATCGATTGGATACGCAGATCACTATGCGCGAACCCGTTCCATGATCAAATATTCATTGATTCTGTCTTCGGAAGGGATTGTTCTTCCTCTCCCACTGGCAATCACCACGCCTCTCAGTCATGGACATCCGGCTCACCACCCCCATCACCCCACAGCCGCCGATATCCCTTCTGACCTCCACGAAATTTTCACGAATAGGCTCCCTGATGAAATTTACTTCTATCTCTCACGCGGGCTTCTGGGCCCTCAGGCTCTGGTCTGGCTTACGACGGGTCAAATCGCGGAGAACCCTCCATTGGATAATGGCGAAACCACCGAATACAAACGCTTCGTAAAGGAAGTCATCACTGATGGGCAGACTGGGCCTCGGGCAACCGCTCTCGCGCTTATCAGTAGCGTCGCACACAACTTCTGGTCCAATAGAAAAGTTACTGGCTATTTCTGGTTTGAACAGCCATCGCCCCACGCTCAGAAACCCGTGCAACACAGTTCCCAGCAGACTGCACAGCTTGCGGAACGGGTGGCTGGGTGGAATGTTCCCTACGCTATCGTGGAAGAAGAATTGAGGAGACAGAATGTGAGTAGATGGGTGGGACACGCGGCGGGTTATGGCTGATGTTCCACATAGTCTTCCACTATCGATTTCGCACTCTGCTTGGGGGCCACTGCCTCGGAAAGACTGGCGAATCGAACAAAAGTGAAGAGTGGCACTCCACAGGGTCCCCTTGATAAGAAAGATGAGGTAGTTGCCAATGTGATTTGGCGGTTCCTGGAGTTGCGGGGGTAAGCCATACTCTTTTGGTCACAAGGTCTCCCGTCTGATATGGTACCGTGCTCAGGTTCCTTCTAAATACTCACACTCATTCGTCACTTGCGCGCGCTATGTACAGTGCAATCAAACAAGCTCGTGTCAATGATAAATTCCAGGATCCGCTGTATTTGTTCCTGGAACTAGTCAGGGCAGGCGTTATGCACGGCCACCTCTGGTCTGGTCGAGCTTTCAGCGGGGGCCCAAGTTTCGGAACCGGCAAGTTTTTTTTTTTTTTCTCACGGACCTCGGTACCGAGTGTTAACCGTCCACCAGATGATGAAAAGTCGTGTATGCTTTTGGTTATGCGAGTGCTGAGCATTGTGCCTTTGAACTTCAAAGTAAGTTTCCATTATATTAAGCCTGGCAGATAGGACTGATGGAATCTGGAATAATTGTGCCTGTAGGCGCAGCCTTGGTCGGCGCCACTATCACGAGAGCTACTCGTGTTCAATTCGTTCGTGCGGTCGCTCACGCGTGCATTGAGGACTCTCTTAGAGGTGGCGTCTTTGAACATGCTTCTTCGCTCAGATGCCCGGCGTGCCCGGGACGACTTGTTGGACATCACGCTGTCTCTTCCGTTCCAGACGGAAGTGAATACTGGATTTGGAGTTCTGGCCAAGGTATATTTGGATGCGCTTACGCATATCAACAACCGGACGAGAGTCCGCGACCCGAATGCTGAAGGTGTGAAGGAGGCCAAAGCCATGGCACTGGAAATATGCGAAGAGACATTTCCTGGAGTCAAGTATCCGAAACAAGAGGTCGAACGAGGCTTCCGATTCTGGGACGTGGTAAGTAATTTCAAAACTTATTTTTGGCGAGAGATAGGCTGATATATGGTTTGTCCACCTCACTCAGGCGCTTACAGCCATGCGGCAATTACACTCGGAAGGAGCTGTACTGCGGGAGTTGATTGACCAGTTCGAAGCGGCCGAAGCATGGTTGGCACCTATGAGGCCTTGCAATTGAAATGCAGGGCAGAAACATCGAACATGCCCATGATTATCAAGAAGAGTAACCCTATTCACGATGGATAATAGTTGTTGGACGTGGCTTCTTCATCCAATGTGCATTTCGAGTTTTTTTTGGGTGTTACCAACAAAGGATAGAGCGGAATGAAGGCAATTCCGGGTGGGGGTGACCGGAAACGATGGGAAAAAGAGAGTAGCTGAGAAAAGAAAGTTGGAGCGAAGAGGTGTGAAATATTTCTTTGTTGATCCAAATCAGGAAGTTTGGTAAAAATTGAGATCCGCTGAATCTCCGATTATCGGATTCCATTATTTGGATCTAAACGGGATCTCACTTTGCCTTTCACCTTCACCATGCCTTAGTATATAACCCCCTCCCCCTCCCCCGGCTTCCGTATCCCCCCCCCCTCGTCTTCACCATGCTCGAACCCTCCATTTCTCATCTTTCTATCGCCTCCATCATGCTCGACATTGACCAGCCAAAGGTCAATCACGGTCATCTATACCTGCGAACCGTCGAAATCATTCAACTCGTCGAGGGTCCACCTCCACCACGTCGAATCATCTCCCCTAGCTCTTGGGCCTCTTCGTCCTCTTCAGATTATGATTCCGAACCATCATCATCGTCCGATGAAGAGTCCTGCTCATCCTCCTACTGTTCGTCGGATATCCCTCTGGAGCAACTCGCCTCAGACACAAGCCAGGCGTACCATAGCACGGACGGATCGGATCAGGGAACTTTCCCTCTCCGTATGAAACGTATTCTTGCGTGGCGCGAGAACGCATGTTCTGGTATACTTCAATGCCGTCACCTCATCTTCTCTATCCGACGCTCACAAACGCCGTCATACAGATACGTCGCCGTTGGCGCTGAAACGCAAACTTAAAAGTCCGGACGAACACCAAGACGGCGATGCTGTACGTCTAGGCGTTCTATTTACCTTGGTTACTTGTCTGACTCCCGCGCTACAGCATTCTCACTTCTGCATACGGCCACGGTCACACAAAGCTTCGAAGAGTGGGCTGTGCGTCCACTCGTGTCCTGCCTGTGACTCCTTCTTTTCCTCACGCCAATGTCTCCGCCAACACGGCCTGGATGCTAGCCCGAACGAAGCTTGTTCTGCAGCTGTGCAGTATGCTTTCGAGTGATCCGACGCACTTCTTTACGACCCCGGTGGACTATACCAGCTTACCCACGACACCCCCACACGATAACTACCCATCTTTGCGCCAGTAGACCTGACGATCGCGTATGTATTTTACATTACCTACTATATTTTACCTTACCCTAGTGTATCCTCTTATAATCTACATAGTACCCTTATAGCTATAACTTACAGCGCCCAATCCTTTGATGATCAGTCCCTATATCGCGTTCAAGCAGCAAAAAGGACTTTGTCAAAAAATATCCAATGGCCACGTGTTTTTGCGGCGCCTCACCGTCCCACTAGCGACTCCTTCAAGTTTCCAACGTGGGATGCTGTCCTGAAATCATGAGAACTTTTCAAGCCAAAAACCGACCAATATGGCTGTATTGGGGAGCAGCCCCGGGCTAGAACTGCCGAACAGGGGTGCGTACAACTCTAATGCTCACTGCGCTTCCCACGGAAGCTCGGGTGAGCGATTCTTGTTCTCTCAACTGACAATCAGATACAGCTACGACCAGTGGTGAAATGTGCTTCTGTTCACACCTTTACCCCGAAGGGAGCAAGGTCCGAGATTGGCCCCCTTTATATCTGTATTGATCATGATCGAAGACGCTCGGATGGGAAGGCAATCAGCCCAGGGTTGACGACGAGCTGCGTTCGCTGCTGCGGACAGCGGATCTCGTCCCGTCGAAGGAAGGATACGAAGGGGGCTAAGTAGTACGCGATGCGAAAAACCGTTTACACAGGCGTATCGTGGGTGGTTCAAGTTATCGAGACAACGACCATTCGTCCACGGCGGCGGCGGGGCTAGAGCCAACTCACGCGACGGCGGAGACAACGAGGCGTGGGGATGCTAGCCTGTATTGCGCTAAGAGCTTGCATTGTTCCCGATCGGTGCTCGGAGCAGTTATTCTTTGTTCCGCGCCGGGGCAACGTTTTGACAGGTGCCAGAAAAAAAAAAAGTTGCCTGTTACTTTCTTTCTACATAACGTGCACACATATGGAAAGTTGATTGCGATCATGGCACAGGGAGTCGAGAACCATTCATGATTGGGGCAGGTCGGATGTTGTAGAACCCGCTGCTTGGCAACGGTCACTCCACGTCAACTCGAGAAAGAGGGCACGGTGGCGTCTAGACCTCGATCGACGACGGAGAAGGGCCACTGTAGCTGACGCATCGCTCTAGGAGCCAGTCACGGATGACATACGCCGGCGGCCGGGCCTGCCTACGTAGTATGCGGTTTTGGCGATGGAGTGAGAATTCAGATTCGAAATTGTAATACTGTACATGTGTTCCTGGAGGACCCCCCCCTCCGGTGGAAGTTTTCAAAAGAAAAAAAGAAGGTAAGCCGTGCGGTGATTGGGAGTGATTATTAGCCTGCGAAACGCTGTGCCGCCTGGGCGT
>QLPF01008485.1:0-14385 GCA_003314045.1 Hygrophorus pudorinus | reverse complement strand
GGGAGGAACATGGACGCTTACCAGAGAAGACACGGGCCGCACCCTGCAGGCCTGCAACACAAGTCAAAAAGGTTCTTTGACAGTTGGAGATTCCTAATAAGCAGATGCCGTTGAGGGCCCTGAAAAAAAAGTAGGGTTAGTTGAGAAATGTGCTTTGTTCTTGGAAAGCCTCATCGATTGAATCCAAAAGGTTTAATGACGGCCAAGAGCTTGTATGGCGCGTGGTAGCATATCAACGTACGTATTGTCCGTGTGTCGTTTCTCCCACTCCCTACTCGCGTCAGGATGAAACCCATCAGCAGTTGATGAGAAGGCGTCTTTAAAACTTTTTCCGCGCCTCACCTCGTGGGTGCTTGGGCATGTCGCATGGGTCATTCAGTCGGTCACTGTGGGCGCCGGTGGGGAGGCCATATGATTTGTTGCGACACGGGTGTGATATGCACATGAAGCCATGTCACCTTAAAACTTTTTCCCCGCCTCACCTCGTGGGTGCTTGGGCATGTCGCATGGGTCATTCAGTTGGTCACTGTGGGCGCCGGTGGGGAGGCCATATGACTTGTTTCGACACGGGTGTGATATGCACATGAAGTCATGTCACCTTTTGCCGCCAAGGGCGGAAGCGCGTTTATATTACATTACATTGAAAAAGCCGGCATCGAGTACGTGTGATGTCCGTCAGTTAGCTGTGTGTAAGTAGTCATACTAGTAGGGTGCACACAAACTCTTCAAGAGAGTGCTAGTCTGTTATTAATCGACGTGGACTCCCGACGTCAAAGTGTCTGGATATGCATCACCCGCACATCCACGTCACCAGAGGTGGACGTCTTCTGGGGGCAACTTCTTCGCCATCCGTTGGACAATAACGTTCGAAGTGAGGCTCGAAAACTAGAACGAGGTGGCAAAGGTCAGCAACGGGCGTCGACGAAGAAAATACCCATACCCCATTGCCGACGAACACCTGCGCCTTCTCGGCGATGAGCATGTCAACAGCCTGCGAGACATATTTTTGTTCCCACGTGAGCTTCAAATCCCTGCTCGTCGAAATCTTATCCCAGGCGGCCGCCCTCCTAAATGCGGTTTTCAACTCATCCAGCCACTCCACTTCCGCATTGGTCAAAACATAGATTTGCCTCAATGCTTCTCCCTTTGTCTGCGCGCGTACCTGCATGACCTTGTCCACGATCTGCCCCACTGACGGGAAGCAGTGCCGGACGTAAATTTCAATTTTTTGTGGCGTAAGATCGCCAGGGGGCGGGGTGAACTTATCCGGGAGCTCACGGAACCTGTTGAAGCCGTTGTAGGTGGAACTGTAGCTAGCGAGCAGGTTGCAATGCGAATCAAAGTCGCCTCGACGGATGTGCAGGGCGAGTAAGCCTGGGATTGGGGTGGTGAAACCGGACTCTGACGGGAACGATAGGGTAGCGCGTGGGGACGTCAGGGCCTTGTTCGTTTCGAATGCGGAGACAATGAGTGGGGACCAGGCGAATTGGGTGAGAATGGGGGATTTCGAGAAAGCCGGCCATATGTCGAGGACTGCCTCCGAACCGAAGAGCCTATGGAAGATGAGCGATTGGCTTCCTGTAAAGGAAAAATGGAAGAGAGGCTTGCCAGATGTCAAAGATGTGGAGGGAATCTTTCTCGATTTCCACGCATCGGCCTGACGCATTCAGTCTCTTCACCCATGCGTCTACGATTGCGATAGGATTTAACGGCGTGACGCTGTTGATTTCGTCGCTCTTGATGACTTCTCGTTCATTCTCGGGACAGACGCCTTCAAAGTATTCCCTCGACACAGGTCTTGGCACGTCACTCCCAGCTTCCCACGACTGGCCGGTTGCTGGACCTACAAGAGGTGTGAACCACTTATAACGGCAGAGTGAGTCAGTACTGTGTGACATACCAGCGAGTAGTGCAGATATGGGTATCCGTGCAGGTATGAGCTTCCCTCTGAAATCAGAGTAATCCGGGCCCTCGTTTCTCCAGGAATAGTCGTGCATCACGAACCTATAAGGCAACAGCGTGAGCTCGAACGCCGACATCAGGACACAAGGGACCATCCCACGCTCTCTTGGCTTCGTGTGCCAAATACAAATTGAGAAGAATGGCCTGCATTGAATTCCCCCAGCCCGCCCCTATCAAGTTGAGCGCGTCAGCTAACATGAAGTGCACGCTGGCAAATGACCACAGCCGTGTGGGGAGACGCAACCTTGTACATGATTTGCAGTGAATAAAAACTTGGCATGTTGACCTTCGGGATATGGTAGTGAGGGATTATTCTGCGGTAGACCTCCTTGGTAGTCTCGAAACCGGCGGTACAACGGCGGCAACCCCGATTTCGACGTTTCTTCCACACCCGGGATGCTTGGCGTAGCTGAAAACTCACGCTGCCAATTCCAGAACCACGGTATTACGAGGAACCACAGCACCGTGATTGCGACAAGACTGGTGAGGAATGTTCTAGTGTATCGTTTAGGAAGCTGAGGCCTGCTGGAGCGCCATAAGGGCAATGCTACGGGTTTTCGAGTTGGGCGAAAAGGCATTTTGAAGTGTGGGACATACAAATTGCCACCATTTTTTACGGCGGTCGACAAATCCAGGGCACGCTTATGTAACTCACGGTAATGTCTGATGGAAATCGTATTCAGTGCAAAAAAGCCTGAGCTCCTGACGGTGGCCATGCCCCTAGGGAAATTGTTGTACTGTCTACTAGGTTGACATCTCTCCCAGCACACCCCTTCACGAATAAGGCCAAAATGGTTTCGGAGGACGCAGTGGGGCCGGGTGACGCGACCAGCGGCGGGCGACGCCAAATATGGATTCTATGTTGATCCGGGAGACGCAGCCTGAAACGACGGTAAAATGTTCGTCAATGACTGGAGGGGAACCCCACATACAATTCGAGGGGATTGAACAGTAATTCGTAAACGCTCTATCCGCTCGATTACCGTTACTAATAGTATGGCGATGCGCCATAGGTAACATGGTCACGGATAGCGTTCAGCAGACCGATGGTGAGTCAATTCTTCACCAGCTACGACGTACTGGCAGCCACTGTGCTGTTACGATATGATCATAGCCAAAAAGTTGGACCCGCGATTCGCCCCCTGTCCTCCATCTCATTCATTCAAACCAAGTTCACTTTCTCAAATCGTGTCTTGCCTCGCTAATGCTCTTTTATCAGCGCACGTCACCCGTACATCATGTGAAAGCTTCGGCGACCGAAACGGCACACGTTTGAGCTCAATCATGACGGCCGGCGAGCTTTACTCTCTCATGCCAAAGGATGATCGAGATATCGCCGTACTTATTTCGTTCAATCGCCTTGTTCGGGTATCCCTTCACCCGCACCCACTTGTAAGAGTAAAGCTACAGGCCTACGAGTAGAACGGAAAGGCATTTTGAAATGTAGGTTCGGACCATCTTTGGCGGGTGCGCTTATGTACCTAAATTTAAAGTAGGGGAGAATTGAATCAAGATGGAATTGTACAACAGATAACGACGAGTCAACTCTTTCGACAAACTTCTCGATCTTACAACAGGCCTCTAACTACAACACACAATATCCCCTACAGTGCGGTCCCCACACACTGGCACGCCCTCGCACACTCACACACTGCAGCAAGTCCAGCACGGCCCCAGTAGTGTCGCTTCCATGCCCTCAGGGCAAGTGGGCTCCTCACTGAAACATGCCTTCCAGCATATCATATTATTGATAGGGCCATAGTTGGTTTTCAAGGTGGCGATGGATTCTTGGCCAGAGGGCAGGCCGACGACGAGAGTGACAGCAGCGAGCACGATGACAGTAATCAAGGACCTCATAATGATTTCAATTGAATTCGTCTGGAGACGTAGCCTGAAATGGTTGTCAGTGACTGGAGGAGAACTCGAGATTGGATGGTACGTACAATGACTCGGTGAGTTGTTGCTGAGAACACTATAGGAACAATCTGAAGGCATTTATAGTAAACTGAATGTACGGTCATATGACTAGTATTCGGCACCTCCTATCGTCGCGGCAAACACCGGTCTCTTTTGGCATCGAAGTCTGAGGCATGAGGCCGAGGTGAAGCCGCAAAATCGAACTCGACGCCGAGGATTTTATGGCCACGATCACGGAGCTATCCAACAACCCCTGAATTGAAGAGCGAGACGAAGTGGTCAAGTGTTTTCAAAATGCTCATTCTGGTATATATCCTAGAGGGCGCTCATCGGTGGGATGCCAATGTGTGGACAGAAACGTCACTGAGCACAATGGCAAGTATGGCTTCTTCACATGATATTTCACTTGTTTGAGTAGTCGTCCTTCCGTAGGTGTTCTATAAATTCAAGTGGCATACCCTGACCCGTAGCAAATTTGCGGTCATGCTAATGTCCGCATCGACCATATAGTAAGCACAGCCGTCCCCAGACGTGATTCTCTCCTCCGTGCGTGACATCAATTTGTCCTCCTTCACAAGCCTGGCAAGTGGTTTGCCTATTAACACGGCTATTTGCTTTGCAAGAGTAGAGCCCACTCGATTGTGTTTCGCGGGCTTCGCAATGAGTATCGGAGCCTGGGTATACTCGTGAAATACGTATTGAACAGAAACTGATGTAGATCCGTTAGATCCCAAAGTGCGATTAGGACGATGCATCGATGGCGCTACCCACCAACGCAATATAGTTGCACAGCCAACTCCGGCTCTGTAAGATACCCCATCGACATCAAAGATGGATATAGAGACACCAGCGCAAATACGTACCATCCCCTACAATCCGGAGCGACACGCGAAGGAAGATGTAGGGTGTCGACTTCGAAAAGGGACAAACACGGTGTGCGACGCACCATTTGATTTTTGTGGTCTAGATTTCTAAAACAATCGGTATGGAAGAACAACTGAATGACAATCTAGTTAGAAGTACACTATTGATATCTATCGCTTCAGGTAATGCAGGGCCCGGGCTTTGGCCCAATATCATTCAAGACCGCTAAGCACAACCTAGTTCGAAGCTGGAGTAAGTGAACCATTGCAGATGTGGTGTTCAACCAAACTTGCCTCAGCTACAGCCTTATCAACGGTTAGTGCGAACTGATGGACGAACGCTGAAAAATTCTCGTGGAGCCCACGGGAGCATCTTCTGCATTCAGACGCCCTCGCTAAGGCGTCCTCGAAATAACCGCCACCTGTTATTATGGATCCGCAGGGTCGGTCCCTTAGCTCATCAGCGACCTGTCGCATGAAGTCCATCCACCAGCGTGTAGTTGGAACCCCCCCGCGCACATTGCCTATGTTGATGTAATCACCCCTTTGGCAATTGCGGCCACCGGCGTGAAATAAATCATTAGGGATCCCATCGTGCCAACCGTAACCGGCAAATCGGTCTAGCATCCATTTATATTGGTTGTTATTGGGGCTGGCGACCGCCGCTGCCTTCAGACAGCATTCGTCTCGATACCGGACGATGGCATCATATTGCGACTGCGTGATTAGATCGAGCTCAATCACGTCCGCCCTTTCATATCCAGAAAGCGAGATTATGCCAACGGCAGCCAGATATAAGTTTTCGTTTTGTCCGACGCGCCTATCGATCTCGTCGAGCATGAGGGCGGGAGGACTATCGCGTTGCTGCCACACCCTGTCTTTGTATATACGCCTCGCCACTTCGGCCATCTGCATGTATTCCACCGCCAGAACCTGAGCTTGACGAAGACAGGCAAACTCTGGAGTCTGGCCTGGATGGCAGTAGAGAAGCATGGTCCTCAAGACGGGGCTAGAAATTGGAACTAGTAAAACGGGTAGTCCATCTCTGAATTGTTGGTCACTGCGTGAGAACTCAGGCTGAATTAACGAGAACATCGTTTTGAAATGTGGTGAGGCTAGAGAGAGGAGGGCTTTGGATGTGCAGAAATCGACATTATTTGAAGATCGGAGGATTACGTCGCCTTCTACATCCTCTGAGTTGTCGAAGGGGTAGGATGCCCAAGTCAAGACCATTGTGTTTGAGAACAAGTTGCCTGATGGCTCGGGTACAGAAGTGAAGAATCAAGGGTCTGTCACGGTCCTAATCGATACCGATGTCTTAGCGCCCATTTACAGTGCAACCTCTGGCTTGCTCACTTGATTGGGGACGGTCCAAAATTCACTTCATCAAGTCTACGTCCAACTTCCCGCATTTCTGGTTCACGTCGAACCACGCCGTCACAGGCGAGCTCGTTGGCGGGGAACTGGAATTGAATTTAACCGCTTGTAAGGATGTCGGAAAAATTGTTGTCCCAACGTTTTTAACGTTGTTGCGCCAAATCTAGCTGCATGTCTGAAATTCAGCGAAAGTTTGTGATGGTGGAGGATGCCGGTAGTACTAACCGTGACGTCTTGATTTTACAGCTGTCGATACTAATTCTTAAACCGCGATCAGGACCATTTGCTGACATTGTTGGGCTCCGTAGGACCTGCTGTCTAATGGTTTTATCGTAAATCTTGAGGTTGATGGAGGAGATGTGAAGTTGGCACTGCGGGACACCGCAGGTATGTTGACCACCTTCGCCAACTCACTTGTAAGGAGTCGCACGTCATCGTCGTTTGTTTCGCTATCAACTCACTTGATTCGCTCCGTAGCATCCAGGAGGGGTGTGCGACCAATTTGAATATCTGCGTAAATCATACTAATACGATAACGATTCCAGTGGATCCCCGAGGTCCACCGTTTTTGTGCTGGTCTTCCAATCATCCTGGTGGGCTGCAACAAGGATCTCCGATATGACCCTCCAACGCTTAAGGAGCTCAGTCAGACAAATCAGTATCTGTCTCTCCTGAAGAGGTTAGCTCGCACCATTGTCTGAAATATTTCATCTGATCTACTTCTCAGGGTGCGTCTAAGATTGGTGCCGAGCACTACCTCGGACGCTCTTGGTTGACTTGTGAGGGGTCTGTGAAGTATTCCAGGCAATATCGAGACCCAGCTCCGTCAAGAGAATCAAGGGAATTTTTAAACGTACCCCCGAATCGAAGCCTTCGGTGCTCCTCCGCCGCCGAATTGCAACGATCCTTATGCGGCCCTACCGCTTCCAAGCCACTCACATGTTCAGATTATTGATCATGTAGACGCGGGAAAACTACTATCCTGAGCAAGGTAGTATCTTGAGTGGATCTTTTTACTCAATCTATTGCAGGTATGCGGTGAGAACATGGTCGTCAGTCACGATATACTCATCCTTTTGAATCTGAGCCACCGCTCCTCCCCAAGTTGGACACCCCCAGTACAATTGTGAAATAACGGCATCGCTGTTTGAGTGCGCACCCTGACATTGTTACACGGATAGAAGGGCGTTTCATAACATCGAAAAGAAATCAAATTTGCAGGAAACGATGAGATTGTTGCACATGCCGCCGAAGGTTTTGAAGCGGGGCGTAGCGACGAGGTCGGCGTCGTCAAGAACTTCATTGAACGCGGGTCCAAGATGGAAGACATAGGAGAAAGGTTGCATCTGGTGTCCGGTCCGTATTATTTCTTTACTTGTGTCAGCTACATTGCGTACCTTCAGGTATTCCATGGAGATGAATCGAAGGCCAAATCAGCACGCAGAGAAGGATATTTTCTCTACCTTCTCTCAAGGTAATAACCGTGACATGCCACAGCCGATATGTGACTTCTAAAGTGACCCCCTCGTCCAGTTCCTGTGGCGGCGATAATCACGAAGTTTGACACATTCGTTCAGGATGCACTCCAACAGATGCAAGAGGCTGCAGAGGAAGTAGAAAGGGAAGTTGATGACGATGAAATCGAAAAGCAGGCCGTTGCAGAAATGGTCACGCCATAAACAGCCTCTAGAAATTTGCCATTCCTCCAAAAGCTATCGTGACTTTGTCTGAAGGTAGATCATCTATCTACCGTATCCTTTGATGAATTCCGACCATTTTTATGGAAGTTCACAATTTTACCCCGGACAACAGTCTTTGCGCGCGATTGATCCAGGAGACGATGGATGTTTTGGCGATTGCAAAGCCAGACCCTCAACAGGATCAGCGCCAACTCTACGATCTCAGTACCTTTGGCGCTATGCAAAATGCCAACACAAACTACAAGTGTTCTGTCTCGACCAGGTGTCGAGTGTCTGGTCAGGCTAATCCGGCATCAAGTTGCTTAGAAATGGGTTGTTTTGTGAGAGGCGGTTAGCTTATGAGATGACTCATCCAGTCACTGACTACTTGTCAAGGGAATGACGATAAACAAGCATAACCGATGTTTCCCAATAGCGTTCGATCTGGGACACCTTTTGGTCAGTTGAATCCTTCTAAAGAGGCCCCAAGAGGCAGGTAGTTGGCCACTTGTCTTTCGTCGTCAGATGCTCATTGGTACCATCCGGCAGCTTGTAGATGCATTGCAAAGGACTCTAGCCCACAGTCCCCGACTCATAGGACATCCGAATTGTCTAAATTTTGCCGAAGTGCAGGGCGGGGATCCCGATGTATTGAGGTTCTGTCGATGTATAAAGTGGTATGACCGGTACAGCACCACGGCCGCATACATCCGGTGTGAGATCATGGCATTGTATCGGTCAGGACAATGCAGCGAGTACAAGTCGCCCTTGACATGGTCTCATGCCCTTGATGAAGATTGTTCGCAAGCGGCCGCTCGAAGTGACGGCCTCCATGAGATGGACTGCAGGTTGAACCAAATAAGTTATGTCTATTGCTCATCCCGCCGCTTCGCTGATTGAGCTAATTTCAAGCCATAAATCTCGCTGTGTTAGTAGCGCCTTCATTTACATTTTTATTTGATCAGGAATGTCTATGGCATGCCGTCCATGTATCCAGAAAGCAACCTGAAAGCAATCCGATTATTTTCTTAGCATATGTGTTTGGCTTTGGGGTCCAACGTAGCGCGGAGCTATGTTGTGACCTTCGCATTGCTCGCAACATGCCATTAGATTGAAGTGAGTTTCATCACAAATCCGATTCAGGCTGTTGGTAACTAAAGTAAGAATTGAATGGTTTCAGGTCAGGGTCAGAAGCTAATTGAGCGTGGCACTCTGCCCTGTATGCTCTCGGTGAGTCGGAGTCGGTGTTCAGGAGGTCTTCCTTTATATCCTATGCGTACAACAGCGGTCTAGGTCGAACGAACGCAAAATATTTCCAGTTACAGATTGCTTCGCCATCGAGCTCCCCCTCAAGAACCCAAGGTGTGAACCGCCAAAACCATGGTGACCATCACGCGTGTGATGCCTCAACCAGCAGCAATCTGATCTGTGAGCGATACATGCGGCCCAGTGCTGGCGTCTGTGGACCAGATAAAGAGCAGAAGAAGGTCACTGCAGACCCAGCATAGGAAAGAGGGTGGAATGGTGAGTGCCACTGGATCCATGGCCGAGCGACAAACTTACCATGCTGTCCATATCGCGGGATTGGCGAGAAGGATCCATAAATTCCCAAAGTACATATCCTTCGCCGGTCTGGTCAAAATCTACTCAAGCAAAGCATCGTTAGCTTCACTGCGTAACATTATCGATGATATACCTACCCCACCCCGGCAATCCGCATGCGCAATTGTCCCACCCTCATCGGCAGTCCTGTTCAGCGACAGTCGTGGACGTGTCGAAGTATACAGTGAACAATCACCCACACACAAACGACAAAAACCCTGCAGTCTTCGTCATCATGATAGGGTTTGTGTTTGGGCCTATGAGCTGGAATAATGTCAGTATTGCCCTGAGACAAAGGCGAGTGACGGCGACGGTGTGGAACATCATTGACTCACGACAGCAGAGCTGCAGAAATAACCCTCATCGGTCAGTACGGAGGATAAGAGATTTCTCCATAAACGTAGGTCATTGACTATGGGGCGAATCTCCTGCATGCCCACGCTGGCAGCACACGCCAGGGGCAGGCGTAGGAGTATGAGCATGTACAGACGGAAGGCGGAGACGTTCTTCCCGACGGGAGGTCACCTTGAGTTGATGGGACAAGATCAGGTTGTGCTGCAGGGGTTGAGCTTGGATCAGTTGGGGCAGAAGTGATTTCATATAATCTGAACGGTTGTGTCGCATGGCATTGAACTAGGTATTCGGACATAATCAGAAGAGAAATTTGCACTTTTTTGGATCATACATGTATTGAATGTACTCATCTCTCTTATAATCGCGGAGTGTTTATGTGGCTGTGCTCAACTTGGAATTAATATTCGCATTCAAGTTTCTCCCTTGAATCTTGAATCATGACTGACAAACCTCTCAGATGGGCCTGTCCCACCGCGAAAAGCTGACGACCGGATTGTGGAACAGACGTCTTTGAGACTGAGTTAACTGATGTGTGATAGACATTGAACATTTTGTCATCTAACTTAGGTTCGCCTTGGAGGTCCGGATTTGGTACCGGCGTCTGGAGGGATATAGCCCCCTGAACACGGCCGGTGAATCAGAGTAACATTGTACCGATGATTGCTGTAGAATGGTGGCGCAGTACTATAATCTTCTTGCCTCGCACAGGACAATATAATAACGAAAGCGGCTGCTGGGCGCCTCTCCATAACCGGCGCTGAGAAATCATGTTCGTGTCAAACGAGTAGGCGTTGTGGACGGGGTATATGTCTGGGTGCGATACTTTCGTCAGCGGTGTGGTTTTGTCTAGCATTGGTGCGTATGCGTTAAAACACACCGGTCAAATTCTGAGTTTTGAGCTTTGCCTACCGTGGACGACGATAAGCAAGTTTGGGTTTAGGTTCAACCAATCATACATGGACGATAACTTTAGTCACATGAGACGACGCCACTTTGTTGGTACCAGCCTCGCAAGCTTTCCTCTTGCACCAACCAGACGTGGTGACCAAGTTGTTGGAGTCGATCGGCGAATGTCTGTTCAAGTCCTGACTTGGTCACAATAAAGTCCAGATCCCCGACCCCCAACGTGCGGCCTGATCCAGTAGCTCCACCATATGTCAACTGCATCCAGAGCGCCTTCAGTCCGTATAAAAACTCAAACAGTCGGTATCCCTGTCTACCATATCCCACGCCCTTTGCGACGACATAGAAAGTGGGACGCGTGGCGTGTATAAAGACAGGTTTCCAGGATGCAAGGCTCAACGAAAGAACGTCGAGCATGTATAGCAGCGTCGCTGTGACGAGGCGTTCCGGTTTCGAGAGTTTCATGATAACGGTCCCCGACCTGGAGATTGCTTGCAAGCAAATAATGAGCTGAGATATAAGCAAACGATCTCCGTTCAAGTGCTGCGCGGCTGAAGATGTAGATGTTCGCAAAGGGTGACCGTCGAGAAGTACCAAATCGAACTTCTGGCCGTTGGGATGAAATGGGAAAGGCCGGAGTCGGGGATCATTAATAGTCGTCACGCCGAGTTGGTAGCAAGTGAGATCCGCTAGCTTCAATTCCAGACGAGGACGAAGATGTTCCTCCAGAAGAAAGCTATGTCCCCCGCTTTCAACGCTGAGCGAGATCCCAGTTCCAGTCGAGTTTAGATTTTTGTTTAAAATGTACGAGGAAAACCCGCCCGGGCAACACCTGCAGCAAAATTAAAACAGGACCCTTTCAGATTAATTGAACGCAGCGAACACACACGCACTCACCCAACATCAAGGAAACAATAACGACAGGTCTCGGGTATGCATCTCAGCACCTGATCCAACTCTTCTAATACATTCTTCATTCCGCGAAACCACGTCTGCTGGAGCTCAGGCCCGGGAGCATCCGACAGTTTTCGCTGGTGCTGGAAATATGCATTAAGGGATGGAGCTCTTTTGCCGTGCTGAACAGAAATATTAGTGGCTTTTTCGAATTTCATCCCAGCAGAAAACAAGTCAAACCTTCACGTTGGGTCGCAGTCTTTGAAGATTTTTCAAAGCATCATTATCTAAAAGCAGGGACGGTATGTTCTGATTCATGGGAGTTCAGTTAGCAAGCGCAGCTCCAGTTGACCAGACGAAGCGGATATAAAGGACCAAGCCGATGGTTAGCCATGAGGCCTCCGCATTCAGTTCTAGATTCATTGTCTATGTCACAACTCCCATTCGGTCAGTTGTATCGAAGAAAGAACGCGAGTTGGCGCTGGTTTGAAGACCGGTATATTCCGTGTCCACGAAACTGTCATGCGGCGATCGTCCCCAAACCCGCATGCGTAGCATGAGGCGTCAAGCTTCAGATCTTCAGAAAGGGTAATGACTCTGAGGGTGGTTGTGTTGTTAGGTTGACGTTGATGGCACTTATAACTCAGGCTAATCCCAACTCGATTTGCTTTTCTGCCAGTGCCTCCCTTCCAGCTGCCAGTGGCTTCAGATTCCTCCTTGCGTTCTGAGTCACAACAGGTATCACACCGCAGTCAGCGTGTATAAATGGAAAAAAAAGGACACACCGGTGAGAATGCGGACAAGAAACCGCAAGGAACTTAAGGAGGAGACTTGGAGAAGGAGTCCACAAATGGCAACTGAGTGGGCCTGGCGCGCAGTGCCAAAGTTCAAATGTTCAATCGTCGGTCTCTCTTTGTCTGATATCGCCAGTGCTATTTACTTATTTGGAATGAAGACGCTCCCGGAGTGGGACAAGGTACGGCTTGCGGCTACGATGTGCCGTTCGCTCAGCGCTCGATGCTCACTGGCACTTACGCCCAGGCTCGCCAGATCATTCACATCTGGACCGTGGACGACGCGACACCCACTGGCTCCGGCCAGGAGCATCGTTGGTGCCGTGCGTCACTGGCACATCATAGTGCTGGTCCACCTTTCGCGACAAATTATTACTGTACACCGCATGAACGTATGGATGGTATGGATTGCCAAGAGATTAACCGGTTTTCCTATTGTTGACATCGAGGACAGAACGTGACGCGTTTTTGATGGCAGACTAACCTATCCCGGCAAAACACTCTGCACAGCTCCAGCGCTCACCCACCTGATGGCGTAGATCCCCCCTCTAGATAAATACATGCGAAAAAGCAGAGCTGGCAGGTCCGTTACCCATGATGTTGACCATCTGGTGGACACAATTGCTAGTTTCTGTCTTCTGCGTCTACTCATTTAATATCGTCATTGCGCTGGCCGCACCAGTCCCAGTTACCCCACATTCATTGTTACCACACAATTACCAGACTCAAACTGTGCGGGATTTCTATTTCCGCGACAACAATTTGCAAAGGCGTACTGCACTCCAGAACGCTCTACTGTCCCCCCGGCGTGCAGCAGAACGCAAGCCTCAACCAGTCGGCCGGCGTGGTTTCTTCAGCGGTATCAAAAACGGTGGGTGCCGCCATCGTTACATGTGCACATCGCCACCTCATTAAAACTCAACTTCATCGCAGCTATTCGTAAGGTCGGGGGCGGTATCAAGCATGGTGTGTACGGGTCCCTTGTCTACGTTTACTTACCCCCACACTTCATAACAGCTGCCCAGAAGGTTGTCAACGATATATATTGCTATTCTTCAAATCCACTCAACTTGATACTTATAAGATACCTTCACTGTAGCTTCTCGTAAGGCCGGGAGTGGCGTCAAACACGGTACGTATGTCGATCGTACTCTTGTGCCGGTCCAACTCATTGGGATACATGATTCACAATAGCTGTCCAGAAGGTTGCCAAGGGTGTAAAGCATGGCGAGTTTCATTTCCGTTTCTCACCTACATGACACTTATAATTTACATCACCACAGCTGTTCATAAAGTCGGGAGTGGTATCAAACACGGTGCGTGTGGGTCATCACGTCATTGTGTACTCCCTATTTGACCGGATAGCAGCTGCCAAGAAGGTCAGCGGTGGTATAAAGCGCGGTGAGACCCATTACCTTACTCGATTACAGTGATCTTGTCACTTACCGCATGCGTCCCATATAGCGGCCCATAAGGTCGGCAGCCGTATCAAACACGGTATGTGTCGATCATGACTCTATATGTGTTATATTTATGCGGATAGCTTCACAACAGCTGTTAAGAAAGTTGGCCATGGCATAAAGCACGGTGGGTCTCTACCAACTACTCTAGTGCAAATCCCACTCAAGCGGACACTTTTCGAAAACAGCTGTCAAGAAGGTTGCCAATGGCGTAAAGCATAGTGGGTCTCGTTTCTATTTGCCAATTGCCTTGATTTTATTCCTTACTTCCTGATAGCTGCTCAGCGTGTCAAGAATGGTCGGTATCTGATTTGCTATATTATCATTTATGCTTACGTGGGTCTCTTTTTCGTAGTTGCTCAAAAAGTTGGAAATGGTCTGCATCGACCTCTTTCTGTCCTATGGTCCATTAATCGAATGCTCTTCTACTCTGATAGCTGTCAAAAAGGTTGCACAACCTGTCATGCAAGGTTGGTTCACGACAATGCATTATATCCCTGCTGATGCCATAGTTCACTTGCAGCGGCAAGTTGGGTCAAAAAGCACGGTTCCGCTTTAGCCAAAGGGACCAAGGTTGGAC